>JADRCD010210209.1:0-38828 GCA_019843815.1 Montemys delectorum
ACCTGCTAAGAAAAATGGCAAGGTTACTACACTGTGTATCTAATGCAATCATTTAAACTCTTTTTTAAAAAAAGAATCCACTAATTAAAATGCACATGTCCAAGGATGAGTAGTTTTTATTCCTGTTAATATTCAAATGAAATACAAAGCAAATACAAAAATGTGCTTTTTTGGCTTGAAAGTGTTGCAGCTGGCAGTATTTGATGTAAGTTGTTCCCTTTTGATTCACTCCTTGACAGGTTTTGGTTTATCTCTGCTGGCTACTGCTTGACAAAAGAGTACCTTTCTTCCACAGCACTTGTTTGTATTTGCATAGGATTGGTTTACTTAGTAAATGTGATTGTGTTAAAAATTAACGTGGGATTCTACTTAAAGATGATAATATCATTGCTTGGCATATCACTGGGTACTCAGGAGAGAAAACATTTGCTACTTGTGAATCAATAGATAAAACAAGAATCCATTGCTGTCTATGGGAAAGAGTACCAGGATTTCTTTCAAAGAGTGTTCTTCAACCCTCATCCCACACAGAACACTGATACTGAAGTAGCAGAGAAGAACTTTGTCCAGGGGTGGGATCTAGAGACAGTCAGAATCCTCAGGGACAGAGTTATTTTATTAAACATCATGTAATAACACATGAGGTAGGCCCCAGTCTTGATAACAACTGAGATCTTGGCCCATTGTTTGTGTGTCTGCTTTCACATGTTCATTTATGGAACAGAAGTAAATATTCTCTAGACTCTTTTTGCTCCAGAATTGTTTACATGTAACATGCTGGGAGCCCACAAAGACATAAAGAGCAAGAAAAGTATCAAGATGGGAACAATAATCTGATAGAAACTATATTTCATAAAGGAAACTAAGAAAAGAAGAAAGTTTAGACTTTTAATAGCCCAGATAATTTTGAGAAATTTGAAAAGACAGTGAAGTAACAAAGACATCCTTGTGCATGCACATACACATACATATATCCATACACAAGCACATGCACATGATGTGTACACACATACACACACATATATCACACACACATATACACACACACTTAAGACCATGCACACCAACCACTTGTGTGCATGTGTACCACACATGGGCGTAAATATGTGCCAACATATGCACACATGTGTGTGTACATGCACACACGAATGTGCACATACACACTCAAATACAAACACACTTTGAAATTGAAATTGAAAAAAAAGCAAACATAAGTAAAGAATATAAATACCTCGACATACAGTATAACTTCTAAAAGAGAAAATTTAAAACAATTGGAGCTAAGCTTTTCCTAGAAAATTTACTGAGCTGCAGAAAAGAAAGTCATTAGGACTTAGGTTGCAGTTCTTTATGTGTTACACATTCCTATTATGCTTGTAACCAGTTTTACACTATCAAAGCCTGAACTATCTTTTCTATTGGTTTATTTGCTTTTTAAGATCAAAAATTAGTGTTCCTGTTCATCAATGTGATTAGTCAAAAGTGAGCTTTTTTTAAGGTGTATTTTTAATGAATTAATTTAATTTTTTACACTCCATATTTTATTCCCTCTCCATGTCCACCCTCTGACTGTTTCACATCCCACACCTCCTCCCCAACCCCCGTCTCCACGTGGATGTCCCCATCCTCCACCACCTGACCTCTAAACTCCTTGGGGCCTCCAGTCTCTTGAGGGTTAGGTGCATCATCTCTGAATGCACATAGACCCAGAAGTCCTCTACTTTATGTGTGTTGGGGGCGTCATATGAGCTGGCTTATGCTGCCTGTTTGGTGATCCAGTGTTTGAGAGATCTCAGGGGTCCAGATTAATTGAGACTGCTGGTCTTCCTACAAGATCACCCTTCTCCTCAACTTCTTTCGGCCTTCCCTAATTCAACAACAGAGGTCACAGCGTCTGTCCATTGGTTGGGTGCAAATATCTGCATCTGATTCTTTCGGCTGCTTGTTGGGTCTTTCAGAGGGCTGTCATGCTAGGTCCCTTTTTGGGAGTGCTCCATAGCCTCAGTAATAGTCAGGCCTTGGGACCTCCCATTGAGCTGGATCCCACTTTGGGTCTGTCACTGGTGAGCTCTTAAGACATGTTCATTGACACACAATCACTGCACATTCTTACCTGATTAGGAACACTCTCACTAAATATGAAGAACTTAGGTAATTTTAAAGTATGTAATTGGAACTATTAAACTTCAATCTAATAGTTATATCTTCTCCATTGACTTGTTCATCATCTCTGAGACTTGTTTCTTTTTCTATAATATTAAGGACAATAATACAACTTTATTAGTTTTGTTTGAAAATATAAACATGGAAATGCATGTCATAAGTACATAAGCATGAAAAAGCAAACATAAGCACCATTCTTAATATAATATTTCTGAAATTCTGCAAGAAAAACATGAACCAGGTGATAGGATTGTAAGGGGCAGAGAAGACATTTTTCTTACTGTTATAGGGCATTTTTTTAAAAAAAATGGAACAACTAAACCAGCAAAGAGAGCAATTACAACTAATAAGCTATTGCATGTGATTTGTTAGGCTTTCCCGACTGCTTCTACAGTTGCTACGATTAACTTGCCACTTGTTCTCATCTTGTTGGAGCAGCAGGCAGCATGAAAAGATGTGGCACTTCAGAAGAAATGTACAACTCCAGAAAATGCATTCTAATAAGAAGTCCTCCTCAGTAAGCAATATAGAATGCAGACTAATATGAGTTTGCAATTGAATGTGGACAAGAGCATTGAGCTCTACATTGGTGTTGTGGTACAGAGAGAATGGAGAATGAATATAGCCAGGCTTGACTGCAGTTGGATAATGCTGCTACTCCTACTCTGATGTGGGATGCCACACAACGAATATCTCCTGAATAAAGATGCTACTGACCAAGGTTAATAGAAACAGATGCATTTTAATACAATATTTAAATGCAGAGCTGATACCTGACAAAATGTAGTCAATAATCTTCTGAAACCGGAGGGATGGTTTATTGATGGGACAAGTCCTATCTTAGAACTACTATTTAAATAAAGTGTACCATCATATATATATACTTTACTTAAATAGTAGTCCTAAGATCATAACTCCCTTTCAGATAACCTTTTTCATGATACTTTAAAACGAATGCAGAAACCCATAGCTGCTCAAGGTACTGGGAATAAATGAGTGTTGAAAGCTCAAGCCTAACCATAATTTCCAAGCACATTCCAGAAGATAATAGGAAGAATCTAAAGCCTAATGATAGAGAGAAGACATGAAATGTTATCATGAAGTAGGTCTGATAGGCCATTGCAGTAATGGACTCATATTACATATGGCCCCATGCACAGAGCATGCAAGTAACTGGGCACTCAGTTGAGGCACAGATAAAGAGCATGGCATGGGGTCCTGCCTTTTCTTGGGGAACTGTACAGCTCTCATTGGCTTCTTGGGAAGGGGGAGTTATTGTCTTCAGTGATGTAGCTGCTGGCGAATCCTACATGCTTCTACGGTCAGCTCCATACCCACACTCATAAGGGAAAGCCTGCTTAAACTCAATGGATTATAAAAGAATAACAAAAGAAAAAGAGATAGATGTAGGTAGGAGATGGACTGACAGTGATGAGAAAGGAATAAGGGTGGATATGACAAGAATACATTGCACACATGTTCAAAGTAGTGAAAGAATAAATTTATTTAAATAAATGGACTCTTTCACATAAACTAAGGATAAAGGATCAAAGGAACTGTTTCCTTTCTTTTTGCTTTGCTTATCGGTTATATTTTAAACTGTATTTATTTCTTTGTATTTTAATTTTGTAACAATGGCCTAATATGGTAAAACCTACAGTCTTTCTCATGAAGCCTATATTTTAAACAAACATGTGTCTAGATGGCATTCGTTCTACACAGAAGGTGAACATCAGCATCTTTGATCCCATGCCGTCAACATGGGTGGAATAATCATGATGAAGAAGAACATAGTTGGAACTGATTAGAGAGTAATGGATTCCTTAATCCAGGCTTGACCACTGGCCAAAGTGTAGGTCTCATGCCAGGCAGTGTTTCGAAACCAACTCAATGATATTTTCAAAGTTTATATTTTGTTTGTTTATTTGTTCATTCATTTGATTGTTTTTTGTCTTATATGCTTTCTCTGGACTTCCCTGTCTTTCTTATAGGTCTTTTGCTTATATATTGTGTTTCCCCAGTTTGTGTCTTTATGGGCTTTCTGTGTGTGCAATTGTGTGTCTGCATTCATATGTGTTTCTTGTGCTTTTCCTTTGGCTATGCTATTTTTTCATTTGCTTGTTTGCTGCTTTGTCCTATTCAGGTTTGTTGGTTTTTTTAATTTTATTTTTCTCTTGTTTTTAAATTAGATGCCTGTTGTTTTGAATTATAGAGAATAAGGAAGCGTGTAGAATTTGGTGGGTGGTGAGGCGGAAATGATCTGGAAGAAGCTGGGTGAAGGGAGACTGTAACCAGTGTATATTGTATAAAATCTACTTTAAGTACAAAGTTGTATGGTACCACTACTTTTTTTTTTTTTGGTATAACCCTGTATAGCCCTGGCTATCCTGGAACTCACTCTGCAGACCAGGCTGGCCCCGAACTCAGAAATCTGCCTGCTTCTGCCTCCCTAGTGCTGGGATTAAAGGCGTATGCCACCATTCCCCAGCTTGGTGCTACTCTTAAAACAATGGTTCAAATAAGAGTATATGCTTGAAATATTTTTAAATAAAAATTACAGTAAAAGAATAAAAATAATCAATTTATATTTAAACAAACTATTAACTATGCTAGATTTACTTAAAATGTAGAGATAATTTTAGGAAAATATAAGAAATAAACCCATGTTAAAATATATTATAAAATATAGAGTTCTTTGAATTATGAGTAGTATATAATATATCTAGCTATGTCATTTTACTCAAGAAGAAACAATAAAGACATTAAGAGCCTTGGTTGAATTTAAAGAACTAATAAGGACAGCATGAACTGTTTATTTTGACAATTTGTTTTAAAATATACTATAACTATATTCCAAAGTGCAATCTTAAAAATTAAAAATCTGATGTTCTTTGATTAATCTATGTCTTGTTAAAGAGATATGAAAATCATCAATATCCCACCTGTGAATAAATTGTTTGTCAAGTTAGGCATCAAACATAAAGGTGACTTATTATGACATCATTTGAAATTTGTTTAGCATTTCAAAGTTATCTGACTCTAAAGAAATCAGTAACACTAAAAATATTATATGAATTATATTTAAGTGTAAAACTAAGAAATAATTAACAAGAACACCATATATCCATGGTTTTTAGTACTTGCAGTTCTTTAGGTATTCTAGAAAATAGTTAAAACTTATTAAATTTGCTGCATGTTTCTAAAAATGAAACATTTCTATTCATTAGTAATTAAATGCATTCAAATGATATATTCATATTATCTATATTTATATAATCCAAAGGTATTAGATATCACAAGAATTGATGTTAAACACTATTGAGTAAGATTTGGTATAGGCTACATATTGTCTCATAAAAGCAAAACAACTCCTGTGGTGGCAAATGGAAGTTAATTTCTTGATCATGTAAACGCCACTTGTCGATGGATGAGAGGAAACTTTCTTCAGCATATAGTCTTGAATGTAGGTAGCGATTCCATCCTCTGGTAGTCTCTGTCTCTAAAACATATACTCTTTAACATCAACTTAGGTGTTATTGTCTTGCACAATAATGGGATGAAGGGGAATGCAGAGTAATAGAAACTTGTATAGAAACCAGAATAATAGTTGTGTTGAGCCAGTCTGGAAGCTGAGCCAATAGATAAATATCCTAGAACTCGGTGAAGTCACTACTAATTCTCTCTTCCAAGAAAAGAATATGTAGCCAGTTATTTTTCTTGGATGAAATAGGAATGAGTTTTGCTGAGCACAAGGTAATTACTTCTGTACAGTTCTAACACTTATTACCTATGTGTCTGTAAACAATGTGTTCAAGTTCACTGACTCAGTTCTCTACTCTATTAAAAAAATAATATTTGCCATACTTGACAGCATAGTATTATAGTTGATGTGTTAAAGACCCTGAATGCACAGTATAAAGTGAGCATTCTAAAATCATATCATTTACTAGTACTTTCTAAAATATGCACAAAAATTTCATTATTATCAATAATATGACATCTATTTAAGGAGAAGCACATTGCAGGGTAACAAAAACCCAAAAAGAATGCAAGACTATATGATGAATGCCAAAAGATTTCCCTGCAAGTATTGATGAGTGTGAAGCTGGGATGAACTATGGAAGTATGCACTGAAGCAAGGTCTGGTATCAGGCTTTAACAGACTCAGAAACTGGATAAGAATTTAGATGTTTAATATCAGATATAGGTTAATAACAATGTCCAGTTTGCCACTTTATATTAATGACTGACCTAAAATTGGAAGAACAGATTATGAAAGAAAGAAGAGTGTGGAAAGCAATTGAAATGTTTTGGAATAACCGAGGCTCATGGAAATCTTTGAAAAGTAAAGTTATGCTACCTTAATCAAAGCCATAATAACTTGTTCATGAAATATTGTTTGCAAATGCCTTCCATTTCATCTCTTTTGATGCTTTTGTAAATTGGTACATTAAATAATGGAAGATTATATTTTATATGTCTTTAATTTCTCACTCATATTCAAAGGCTAAAGGAGATTTTTGGTCTATTTTTAAAGTGATTTATATTATATTTATTTAAAAATCAGCACCGAAATCTGTTACTTAAGACAAAAAATATAGTATATGTAATATGGGTTGTCAGAATCTGGTCATTTCTGTCATGGAAGGATGTAAGCTAGAGAGGATGCAGGCTCTTGGCATGCTTGGATCTCAACTCAAGAACATCATGGCCATTTTGGCAGAGAAAGATGATCATGCATTAAATTGACTTCAATGAATGGCTCCTTAATCAGAAGATGTCATTGGTCCTTAACTCTAAAGCCCACATGCCTAAGATAGGATAAAAGAGACAGCTACGGTGGGCACTTGACATCTCTACAACATCTGGATGCCACTTAAGGGCTAGATATCAAGATCTAATTGGTCTAAGTAGAGAGGAAATGAGCAGTTTCATGGCAAGCTAAGAGCTCGCATTCTGGCAACAAAATAGCTATGTCCTCAGCCAAAGGCATGCAGCTCAAATCTGAATCATTCCAATGTGGAGGGCAAGCGGTGCCATTTCCAGTGTAAGATTTTTGTTTACTTGGACTTAATCAAATCATTTACATGAATCCTGCATTTTCTTTAGCATCATAGGAAGTATAGAGTTATAGTAAAAAAGACTAAAGTAGCCATCTTTTCTCTTAAGAAGTGAAAAATATTTTGGCTGTAGAAAAAAAAGCATTTATATTCTACAATATCTGGATGTGAATCCATGTGCAATGATGTGAAAAAAAGATGTAAGAAGCAGGGGAAATAAATACGCATAAAACAATACTAAAATGTCCAGGAATCAGGGAAACAGGAGGGTTTCCAAGAGGTGGAATATCTTAAGTTGGGCCTTGAAATTGGCTGAGCTTCAGGAAAGATTGACAGTACTGGGACACCAGACAAGCAATGTGTATTGTGGCTTAAATATAGGAATGACTGTGGCATGCTTCACTGAGGAATTGATTTGAAGCCTCTGGTTCTATTTTCAAGGATATTTTCTTGCATTTTCAGAGGAGCCTCTTCAATGGAGAGATTGTTGTGTTTTTCTTGTGTGTGTGCATACATATTACTGATATATTTCATACACCATATATTATATATGTATTTCATATATTATATATAAGATGCACTTCTTTTTGAGCACCTTAGGGCAGGTTAGGACCTATGTGCAAATTCATCTGATTCTCGTAGAAATAAAAGCAAGGCAAATGAGGTGGTTTTCCACCCTGTAGCTAAGCACTTACCACCAAACCTGAACCTCTGAGATTAATCCTTAAAACCTGCAAGGTATAAGGAGAGAACAAGTTCCTGAAATATTGTCCCTTGAATTACACACATAGACACACACACACACACCACAGGAAATTGACATACATGCACACAAATAAACAAATACAAAAAAATTACATTTGAAAAGATTCTACAAGAAATTAATTTACCAGTGGATCAATGAGTTTGAGAAGTGTCTAGGAGCCTAAAAATGGAGGGCATCAAGTACCAACCTAAGCAACCCGAATTTCGCAGTTAAGAAACTATAATTTCTATCAGACCTTGAAAGCCGCTACTTGTAGCTTTATACTCTGTACTGTGAGCCAGAATGCTTGAATGTGAGCATAAATTTTGGATCTGCCTGAGGAGGAAGCCATATCTAAAACTTACCGAGGTGCTGTAGGAACCAAATTGTGCTCCAAGTAGCCATCTGCCATGGTTTGCATCTTAAAATTCACAAAATTTCATTACAACAAATCTTAGCATGAGGCAATTATGCCCATTTTCTTGGTACATGAATTCCCTGATGCTGTAGCAAGGCTCAGATTCCCCAGCAAATGTTTCAAGCACTTCTCAGACTGAGAGTCAGTGTGACATATTTCAATAAGACATGAATTCAGACACACAAAGATTGAGAAATATTACTTGCTAGTGTAAATAAATATAAAGATACGTTGCTTTTCCATACCTGACAGGAAGGGATATTTGATTCATATGTTTAATATGCTTTGCCTTTTACAGGGGAAGAAACTAAGGAAATGTTACTCCTCACACCACAAAAATTTAAAACAAGTTTCTTATAAATAGGAACTAAAATCAGAGAGTGAAAGGCTGACAGGGTGGTTAGAAATTATTCAAGGAAGATGATTAGCTGAGTTGACATTCCTATGTATTTAGAGGTTTGGAAGAGTGTTAGGACAAGAGGAAGGAAGAGAGGCCATGGTCCTTTCTGTGGACCATATAATTCTCCAGGTGGCTAAGCACACACACTGCTGGAGATTTAGTAGACTCCAGTCTTGTGTCTATTCAGGCAGCTCTTAAGGATGGAGTCTTGATAACTCAGCTGAGACTCTTTGCTTGGTCTCTTACAAGGACCAAACTTTAATGTTCTCAACTTCTACTAGTGTTGATCTTGCAGTTGTTTTTAACTCCAAACAACTATGCTTTATTACTTCGAAGCCAGATGCCTCTTATTTGTATATGTGGAGTGTACTCTAACTTGTGTCAAGTGCTGGGCTCAGGAATTCAGTTTGGAAAACAAAGACAAAAATCCAGTGTCTACAGTTGGCTCGGAGGAGCTGGAGTCAACTGCTAGAATGGAATTTATGAGACAACAGGTGATGTCATAATTCATGAAATAAGAGATGACATCACCATTCATGCGACAACAGGTGACATCAACACTCATTGGCAGGTGGTATTTTCATTTCATAAAAGAAACAGCCTTAGTGTCTGAAGTTTAAGGAAAATTATTAAAGAATAATTAAAATATATTCATCTTCCTAAAGGAAGGCATGATAAGACTTTGTTGCTTTTTATGAATGAAAGGTTTATGAGGAAATATTATGCACTACGAAAAATTGTGCTGAAGTGAAATATTTAAAAATAAAAAAATTGATTTACTTTCTTTTATTTTAATTATTTCATTTCTTTATATTCCAGTTGTTGCTCCACCTCTTGGTCCCCCTCCCACAGTTCTTCATCCATTCCTCCTCCCCCTTGCCTCTAAGAGGATGCTAGACCCTTACCAGGCCTCCCCTATCCCTGGGGCCTCAAGTTTCTCAAAGATTAAGTGCATCTTCTCCCACTGAGCTCAGACCAGGCAAACCTCTGCTATAAGTGTGTCTGGGGCCTCAGACAGCCACTGTTTGCCCTGGGCTGGTGACTCAGCCTCTGATAACTCCTTGGAGTCTGGGTTAGATGAGACTATTGGTCTTCCAATTAAGTCACTCTCCCTTTTAGCTTCTTCAATCCTTTCCCTAATTCAACCACAGGGCTCCTAGACTTCAGTCCAATGGTTGGTTATGTCTGCCTCTGTCTAAGTCAGCTACTTATAGAGCCTTTCAGAGGACAGCCATGGAAGGCTTCAGTCTGTAAGCACATCATAGCATAGTATATAGTATCAGGCCTTGGTTCCCCCATGGTTCCCCCATATCATCCTCCCCCATGATATGGATCCCAAAGTGAACCAGTCATTGGACCACCTTTCCTTCAGTCTCTTCTCCATTTTTGTTCGTACAGTTCTTTTAGACAGGAACAATTCTGGGTAAGAAATTTTGATTGTGGTTTAGTAACCCTGTCTATCTACTGCAGATGGACACTTCCAGTGCCCTCTCCCCAATGTTGGGCACTGACTCTGAGTCTGGAGAGTCTCTCACAATCCAAGTCTCTAGTACTTTCTAGAGGGCCACACAACCTCCTATTCCCCAAGGCTGCTTATTTCCATTCATTCTTTTGGCCCTCTGGGCTTCTCTCTGTCTGCTACACCTCATACCTGATCCATTTCCCCTTTTCCGCTTCCTCCCCCTCCCCTATCCTACCCAGGTCCCTCCCATCCTCTGTCTCCTGTGATTATTTCCCTTCCCCTTCTAAGTGGGATTGAAGCATCCTAACTTAGGCCTTTCTGCTTGTAACACTTCTTATGGTCTGTTAGTTGTATCTTACGTTTTTCTGTACTTTTGGGCTTATGTCCACTTATCAGTGAGTACATAACATGCATGTCTTTTTGAGTCTGAGTTACCTCACTCAAGATGATATTTTCTAGTTCCACCCATTTGGCTGAAAAATTCATGATGTCTTCAGTTTTAATAGCTGAATAGTATTCCATTGTGTAACTAAACTACTTTTTCTGTATCCATCTGGGCTGTCTCCAGCTTCTGGCTATTACAAGGCTGCTATGAACATGGTAGAGCATGTGTCCTTGACATATGGTTGGGCATCTTTTGGGTATATGCTCAAGAGTGATATATATGGGTCTTCAGGAATAACTATTTCTAATTTTTTGAGGAACTGCCAGATTGATTTGCAGAGTGGGTGAACCAGTTTGCAATCCCACCAGCAATGAAGGAGTGTTCCTCTTTCTCCACATCCTTGCCATCGTATGATGTCACCTGAGTTTTTTATCTTAGCCATTCTGATTGGTGTGAGGTGGAATCTCAGGATCATTATCATGTTCAAGGGAAGCATATATGAAGTTTCCAAAATGCAAAGATAGATCGATTCTTTCCCATAAAGAAAACAAACAAGAACATGGAAATATAGGTCTCTGAAAAGGATTTGTGCTCTTTTTCTTAAAAGAACATAGAACAAATTAAGTAGGTTTCATGAGCCTGTAGAAGAGGAAAATGACAAATCCATACTAATAGTTTGAAAATGGCCAGAAAGTTTATAAATTAATAAGTGTGCTTGTGTTTCCACAAAACTTTATCTGTAAATCTTTGAATTGAAAGTTCATACAATCTTCCAAATTATACGTTTTAATCTTACTTTTATTTTCTTCAGATCTTAAAAATACAATAGACATATCTGTAATATGTGATCACATGAAAAAATGTAAACTTGAACAGACAATTGTTTATATACAGCCACATATTCTTTTCAATTCTCTGAAGCCCCCATGCATACCTTCATTAATATTCTGATTAATTTCTTAGCTATTATTTAATACTTTTAATGCAAAAACATTCAACAAAGCATGTATCATGATTGAGCAACAGAGTCAAAAATTGCTCTTTTCCAGTATTTATATATATATTATATATTGTGCTGTCTTGGATGAATATTCTAATTTCATATATATGAATATTATATCATATAATATAATATATCTTGTATCTTATATATAATATATACTATATAATTATATATATATATATATGAAACATGGATAAAAGTAGTATAGTAATCAGACTCTGAGTAGAGTGAGTAGGATCATTTATTAGGATATATAGATATGGATTATAATCCTAATTTGTGCCTATCAGTGTACAAATAATATGATTTTAATAAAAGGAAATAAGCTCTGCAAGCCTTAATTTTTCTTACATATAAATGGGAAATGGTGTTCTTGCTAATGACAGAATAGTTCTGTGTCATGATATACTATATAGTTTGAAATAGTGCTAGTCCGTATATGCTCATATGATCACATCAATGATATGAATGATCATCTATATGAACAATTACACATTTATATCACTGGATAGTGTGCAAGAGTAGAGGAAACAATGTATGTTCTGACACTTATCTTTTTAGTTGTTGTATGTCTCTCCCTTATAGATTTCAGTTGCAGGCTTCTAGTTATAGTCTCTGCCTGTACTTTTTTTTTCTGTTTATGTCAATACCCAGATTTTTACCTTGCCAAAGTATGGAATGAATATGTATGCAACTTGCCTTTATGCTATCTTGAAATATAAAAGGTTTTATTTTTGTTTATTTAAAGTGCCTTCGTGTTCACACGCACTTTGTTAAGTATGTACTAAAGTACTCAGTGTACACATCAGAAACTCGGGGATTCTTCCTGCTTTCTCCATTTCTTCCTCTTTTTCTTCCCTGTCACCATTCACCTGGCATGAGAAAATTTCTATCAGTTTCCTACTTAACTATATCTTTCAGCCTCATTTTCTGTCATCAACACAGCTCCTCTTTCAGCTCTCCCTTTTATGGAAGTAGCCACCATCACATCATCAAAATGGTTTTGATTGTTGTTTGTAAGTTTGGCCTTACAATTCTTAGTGAAGATTTTTGTTTGTTTGTTTGTTTTAACTTGCCTTTTAATTTTATGAATAGTCGTAGATGTGGCTTTTGGTAAAGTACTTAACTATTCTCCCCTGGCTTTATGTTAACCCTCAGGACACATACATACACATACAAACACACACACACACACACACACACACACACACACACACACAGAGAGAGAGAGAGAGAGAGAGAGAGAGAGAGAGAGAGAGAGAGAGAAACAGAGAGAAACAGAGAGAAACAGAGAGATAGAGACAGAGACAAACAGAGAGAGACAGAGATAGATGAGAGACAGAGAGAGATGAAGAGAGAACAAAAACCAAAGACTATGAAATTTCATGGTCTTTAGATGGAGACTACATTTTTGATTGTCTTTCTAGGTCTTGCTGTGTCAGATCCTGACAACTTCCTCCTCCAGCTTCTTTGTACCTACCCTCTTAATTCTAAGGATAATAGTTTCATTTAATCAATTCTGTCTAAGTGCATTGATTCCCGCATTATGTTTGTATTTGTATGCTCAGCCTTGCTTTAAATGATTTTGTTCATAGAATATCTTCTTACCCTTGGAATGTACACACCTTGAGTATGTTTGTTAGCACCTCAAATATTTTTCTGTTTTACTGTATGCAATCTCTTGCATAACACATGGGTGACCATAACACACAACAGCTGAGGGGATGACCAGGCCTGTTAATAAGAGAGAAAGAATCATTCTGCATATGACTTAGCATATTGTGTTAGCATATCCCAGTGAATTCATAAATTACTAACATAATTTCTGTTGCTATTGACAATAAACAAAGACTGTGAAAAGATATATAATTCTATATACCAGGAAAAATGATTGACAAAATGTTCAATTTCTTCTTGGTTTTCTTCTTCTAATTTTACAACAAGGGAAGATTCAGAGTTGGACATCACATTTCAAGGCAGGCCCACATTGTGAAGATAAATAAGAATTTTTTAATGTTGTGTAAAGGGAGTCTTACTATTTTTACATACTATATCTCATGGGATGATCACAACAAAATTATGATGGGTATAAGGAAGATTACGATTTGCTTATCCTTAAGAATAGTAAATTATGTCATTTAAAATCATGATGGATTTATAAGATACTCACAAGTACATATCAGTGTACAGAAAAATGCTATTATGAGAATTTGTATAATAGTTTCTACTTACATCACTTGAGCCACTTGTCTTTTCTTCTCTACATCCCCAAAGGAGCTATGAATTTCCTTGTTCAAATTAATAAATGATGGGGCCACACCCAATAGAGATGCTTCAGGTTAGCCCTGAAAACTAACAACCAGATACACATGGTCTCCAGCACTGAAGACATTATCAGTGCTCATCACTAACCCTGGAAAGGCATTTTATTGTGCTGCATCCAGAGCCCACGGAATATGTAATATAATCATAAGGATAGAATCATAAGGATAGAATTAATTAGACCTCCAATTAGAACAGAAATGTTGGGGAATGTGTTAGTGTTTGAGCCAGGAGGCTGAGCTGAGAGCAGAAGGATTCTCCCATGTTCCAAAATAGCTTATCTGCCACCAACACTTTCCAAATTGGTTTTCTTTGCTTTTTTGCCAACCTTTTGCAGTCACAGTGGGAAATTCTAGAAGCCATACCCCATATCTGAATACATATTTTCCAAATTCTCTATATTATTCATACATATAACCAAGGAATAATACGATGGCTCTAAGTTACTAGAGGCTACAAAGTGTATTGCATTGTAAGGTGCTAATATTATTATACTCTTTCTAGAAGGCTTAAAAATTATGTGACCTTCACTTGGAACTGGTGGCTCCCTCTAAACCAGAAGGCTATCCTTCAAAATAAAGGAGGGGCTTATGTGATATCCATTATCATCCTGCTTTTTTGAGAGGAAAGATACAGCTAACACCCTGCTCATTTCAGTTGCCTCTAAGAATAGCAAGACAATGTCTGACAACATTGAATTCTGTGCCTGTGGTCTGTCTGAGATATTCATTTTTACATTTACATTGAAGGTAATACTTTACCCCACATTCTGTACAGAATGTTTAAAGTCGCCTCTTGTTCATTTCTTCCTTAAACTTGTCAGGGATTTAAAAAACAAAACATAATAAGATAAAGCAGAAAATTGTCAAACATGCTCTTTGTCAATAATGAAACAAACCCAGATAGTCAATCCCATGGGGAATAAATATCTTTTAATATGAAGCATTTTTTATCAGAAAATTCTCACTTTTGGCTTACATATCTCTTTAGATCACACTAAGCTGATGGCATGAGGGATGTGAAACATGGAGAAAGCATGAACATACAGAAAGAGCATTGGGACATGGCATCAACAGCAGCAACTGTGAGGATGCTGTTTGGGAGGAAATGAACCCCCTCCCTCTCTCACTGCAGACCTAATTCCACAATGGACTAAACTGAAAGAAAGGGAAATGATTTCTTTTCTTTAAGCAGAAAATGTCATGGAAATGTCAGAGTTCCCTCAGTGTGATCACATATCTCTTAAAAGTTGGTAGCTGCAAACCACTGAAATACTAACTATATTGGAAAACATGATTCCAGTGGTAAAAGTACCATCTCCAATAGAATAGGCCTTGGAAGCTTTGGAATCATTCAAGGGTAAACGGTGAGCCACGACCAGTAAAATTTTATGAATGGTCTTTAGGGTCTGATGAATTTGACACATTTACAGAACTCTTACTTTCTGCTGTGTCCTCAGGTTACATTCTCAAAGTGCTCCATTCAGCCCTAAGCGTCTCTACCATTCAAGCATACTTGGAATTCTCTTTTCAGGGATGCAATATGAGAACAATAATGCATTTTGTCATGGTGTGTGAAGTTTTCCCTGGCTTTAGGCAACACTGATTTGTCTTGCAAATCATCATCTCATACTTTAAAGATCCTATGCTGGTATCTTGATCTTGTAGAATTCAGAGTCCTGTTATATTATTATTTCCCTTATCAAAGTCTCTTTCTTCATAGCACCTCCAGATGAAAATGTACTCTTATTATAACAAGATGATGAGTAATGGAATTGTGGAAGGTACCTTAAGGTGAGATGGGGACAATATTTACAGAAACTTTTTTTCCTGTGTTTCCTGTGTGTAACCTCAATAGTCATGTTTTAACCAATTACATTTGCATTATAAAGGGGAAAGAACAAATATCCATCATGAGAATTAATACACAAATATTTAATATTGATTCAAACCAACACCATAGAAAATTTTATCTCTCAAACAGTTAATAATGTAGTAGAAAACACTAGTCTATTACCATACAGCTCAAAACCAGATAGATTAAATGCTGAGTCAGCTGAGAAAGAAGTGTTATTTTATCTTAAGTATGTTGGAAGCTAGAGGTATTGAAAAAGAATTATAGATAGAAGGTAGGTGAGTGTAGAAATGTATAATGTGATTGTATGATTAGAAACAAGAAAACACTAGGCTAATTTTTGGAGGCATGGAGAGTTCTGTAGTGTAAGATATAATTCGTAATGGAATTGGACAGATATTGTATTACGTGTTTTAAATACTAGGCTGAGGTAATGCATTTGCAGTGGGTAGGGATTGGGCTGAAAATCAAAAAAAAAAAATGTTAATGCAAAGATGAGGCTTAGGTCTTATGCTCCTCAATCTGCAATGAGAATGTAATGCAGCTTAAAGACCCAGAGAAAACAATAAGGTCTAAAACTATAGAATAGTGACATTAAAGATATTCATTCTTGATAGTCTAACATTATTGTTAATTGGCAAGTAAAATGATCAGTGGAAAGGAGAAATGAGGGCTACGGAAGGTTTCATTAATTCTTTTAATATGTTGATTGCTGTAAGGGAGGGACAAGGACTTACTTCATCTGAGATTAGACACAGACAGTACCATACCATGGTAAAAGTCCATCTGAGACAAGATAAGCAAATTTAAACATTCTAGATATTTAGTTATTTTTTTAACTAACTCTGTATTTTGAAATTTTCATGGTAAAGGTTTATTTTCCTTTTCCATACAGTTATTAATACAAAGCTCCTATTAAGTGGGAAACTCTGTCCAGTATACTCATAGATCATGAGAATGTCAATAAGATTGACGTCATGTATATTGTGATCTTATCCATATACATACACACACACACACACACACACACACACACACACACACATATAATGTTTAATTTACAAAATACAAACAGTGAGGGTTTGACAGCAGTATAGTAAGATAGTGATAATTGATAAGCTGAAAGAATTCAGAATCACCTGCTAGATGGGTCTCTCAAAAGTTTGTGAGAGAATATATTGATTACATTAATAGGTGTGGACAGACCCACCCATAATAAAATAGACAAGACCATTTCCTAAGTATGAAATCCTGAGTTGTATAAAGCAGAGAAGGGGTGCCCCCTAGCTTGTCTCAATTTCGTGCTGTCTTCTTACTGCAGACATAATGTAACCAGCTACAAACAGCTCTTGCTGCCTTGGAATACTACACGATGAGCTATATGCTTTGACTTCCGTTTATTTTTCTAAGTTGCCTTTGTCGAGCATGCTATTACAGCAATAGAAAAGAAAGTAAGAAATATAAAGCAATTCGTACAATATATGGTAGTAAAACGATTTGAATGTGGTCTACCACCTATCAATCCTGAGTCTTCATCTGTCTAGTATCTATTCCTACTTTACTATCAAACTCCCTGACTTGAGCACATTCCAGGTGTTCATAAACAAGTGGAGGAAGCAATTGCCTAAGTATTGACACACACTATAGCTATAATATTTTTATTTTGAGAGAAAGAAACAGCACAAATTCCTTTTTTTGTACTTACTAACTTAAGATTGAGCGTTTGCTCTCACTATAGCTCTTAGCATATAGTATTTTTAAAGATATTTGTTAATATTTGTAATATTCATTGTTTTCATTTTGAATAATCACTTCATAGCTTCTCTCTCCTCTGGCCACACTAGGGCTCCTTAACTATACACTCTATAACAGTACAGCAGTTAATCTGCTAACCATGGGGCTACTAAGGGACAGAGACTGACTCTTGAATAGAAACTTGACTATAAAGTGATTCAGATCCTGGGCTTGCTGGTGTGGGAAGAATTACTCAGAGTGGTGTAGCGTTAAGTCATTGAAGTTATTTCTTTTGGGATTTCTCACTTAGTATTTTCTACAGTTTTGAACTCAGGGTAAACTAAATTCTCATGAATCCAAAGCACAGCTAAGGGTTGAAAGCACATCTTTAGATATCAAATTTTCTCAAGATTTTCTTCTGATTCAATATTGAGAGGAAGTTACTTCCTTGCTTGATTTTATTGTCCTTTGTTTTCTTACTATGTATGATCTTACTTGAAAAAATACTGTTGTGTAAAGGGAGGTTTTTTTATGATAAAAATGTAACAAGCATAAGCAGTGCACAGTTTGTTAATGAAGCATGAAAGGAAGCTTAGCTTGCTCTCTACTTTAGGCATTTTCCCATCACAAGATTTAATAGACTGCCTGCCAGATTAACTTAGCATCTTACTCACTTTATCAGTTTCTATGTGCCCTAAGGCTTGGCTCAAAGGTATAACAAAAAAACCCTAACGTGAGACATTTAATTTTATTGAGACTAAACTACACAGGGTATTAGACAATGAATTACAGGGAAATGACCTCAGTTGCCTTGTTAAACATAATATTACACAAATATTTTACATTAGATTTTTTTTGTCATAAGCTTGTAGACTTGAGGAAAATGACAAATTTCCACTAATAGTCTGAAAATGGCCAGAACATTTATAAATTATTAAGTGTGCCTGTGTTTCCACAAAACTTTATCAGAAAACCTTTAAATTGAAAGTTCATACAATTTTCCAAATTATACTTTTTAATCTTATTTTTATTTCCTTCAGACCTTAAAAATACAATAGACCTATCCATAATATGTGACCACACAAAAATATAAACATTTACAAACCTCCATTGTGACATATGACAGTCATAGACTTTATGAGTACACCTGAGGTGGTGTAGTTTATTGCATATGCTGTTCCATGGCCTCTCTCATGCGTGAAGGCATTGTTTCCTAGCAGTATCTTTGGTATTTTTAGTAGAAACTCCCATTCTCCTGAGTTCCACTGCTTTTTCAGATCTCAGAGATATGTAGAGATGAATGTAAAGATGACCCTCAAGTTCCTCATTGGTCACTATAGAAACCACATCAGTCACTACAGAAGCACTTAACTGATTCACTTGACAAATTAAACACCATCACTTTCAACTACACCTCCCCTGACAAAGCTTATGTTCCCCTCAGTGCCTCATTTCCAGTAAGTTGTGGCCTAAGCCTTGGCCTTTCCAGTGTTACATAAGGGTTTGATGTTCAAGAACAGCATACCTGTCATTCTACTCTAACACTAACCTTGTACTCTAATAATATAGTCTATACACTAGGGAGTGATTTATTTTTCAACATCTAATTGCTTGTGCTTCTTCTATAGAACTCTCCAAATCTTCCTTTTTCAATCTCTGCTTGTCTTAGTCGCTTACCTGTCTTTAACACTAAATGTTGGTCACTGTATTTATTATACCACCTTTGCCCTCTAATGCCCACTGAAATCATATATTGAAGGATATATAAACTCATACTGCCTGAGTTAGACAGAAAAAGAAAAACCTCAGAAACCTGGATGTGTAGTTAAATTACTACTTCCAACAGGACTGTAAATACAACTGGAAGAGTCCTTGTCAAATGGATATAAAAAGCTGAAAATCCTATTTCTTTTCAAGTTTCCCAATTAGTTAAATGGCTAAGGCATGTCAAGAGCGATCTTTCAAAGGCTGGTCCAGTGTGCTTTAGGAAAACCCTGGATGTGGAGAGTTGAATTATTTCTGGTTCCCATCTGATGTACTTTTATGACTGGGGGCAGAATTTTCACCTCTCAAACACTTTCTTCTGTCAAGTGAAGAGGTTGCAGAATTAGGATTAAAGTTTCTAGCTCCAAAGTTCTTATTAATTGGAGCAGGGAAAAGGAACCCATCACTAGCTGCCAGCTGTGACTCGTTGAAACTTTTCAAGTTGCTACAGAAGAGTTTACTGAGAAGTTTCTGATAGGGCCTCAGTAGCTCCCAAAGCATCAAACATCACTCTGAAACCAGCTATTAAGTACTAAAACAGGGCTTTAGCAGGATTTCCACCAATCTCCTTCACGTTCCTAACAGAAGTTAACTGTCATGGATCTTTAGTAAAATTTCTTCTCATTTTTTTTTTCATCTGATGGGTTTTATTTTTACACCTCTTTTGGTTTAATGCCTCCTACTTTTATCTGATCTTCTGAATTATTGTTTCGTCAATTAAGTTAAGTGAGGCATATTAATGTTTTCCTTATGCGTCTTTGCAGTATTTTCCCTCTTTATTAAGTGGTAGATTGCCAAAAACAAACACCTATAGGACGGGACTTTAAACTTTACAAAATAAAACCGCTACGTTTTGTACTATCGTAAGGAAATGCTTGGAAGCTGTTTTAGACAGGAAACGTGCAGCATCCGTATCGTTAATGATCTCTGATTTTAAATTTCAAAGTAACATTTTGTAACCTTGGGCACGGTCCCCAGAAGCACCATTTCTCACCGTGAACTGTTCTCAGCACTGTTGGCTGGAAGCCTGGGACAACACTATAGAAGCAGACACTGAATGTGGGGACTACCACGGTGACCTACCTTCCGACTTCTTTATTGCAGGCGAGGATTATAGGCCATGGCTAGTGCCTGCCAAAGCCACTCCTTACTTTTAGAGTCGATGTTAAATACTGCTGCTGTTTTTGTGTAACTTGGCTAATGCGTTTAGACACCACTGGGCTCCAAATACTGGAAATCCAGCAAACTGAATTAATCGATTTTCCTCTAACAAGATTGTCCGGTAGAAATGGATACTGCCACACCACAGTGTGAGCTGCTTACAACTTAAATAACACACTGGTGATGAACTTATCTTTGAAAGGGGAATTAGAACTCTGACTGAAGAGTACCAAAGGGAGTGGGGGTGGGAGGCTGTGTCAGAGTTTGCGTCTCCAGAGGGCTCATTAGACGAAAATTAAGTGAGGAAGTCCTGCCCCACTCCCCCATTTCTCAACTTATAATGGCTTATTCATTTACAATGAATTCCTTCAGACTCACTCCAAAGTGTGTTCTGTGCTTCGGGGTTTGACCAGAAGCAAGTGGTTCTGCAACTGGAGCTGGGGTAGCATTCTCACCAACAGAAATTATACGCATCCTCTGCTCATCTCCTGGGGAGAAAGGACCTTGGCTCTCACACCCTGGCGTTCGAGTCTGAGGTCTCTGGCTTTTCCATGGCTATTTATTCCCAACTGGACACAATTCAAAGTGTGAATTTAGATGCTTACGGGTCCTTTTGCTCTTGGCCATAGATATTCTGGAGCTGATAATAATGGTAGCCGAGCTTTGCTCGGCTCACACCTTTCTTTCAAGAGGGACTCATGTACCCAGTTGTGTGCCCAGGGCTACAGTGAATTGATAGGAGGGCAGCAAACAGCTCCTCTACACAACTTCCTGATTCCAAATGTGCTCCCTTGTTGTTTACTGTTGAATGCACGCACATTATTTGGTGTTGATTCGATTTTCATGTTTGTACCTTCCTAAATAATAAGGTTTCAGCCCTTGACATAACACTTCCAGAGAAGACAAAAATCAAAAGAGAATTTTCATCGAAACATAGTGATAACACTAGTAAACCAAACCAAACCAAACCAAATCCAAAACCAAAAACCTCTCCATAACTAGGAACATATGTAATATAATTATATTTCAACATCGTCAAGAAGACCAAAAATTCTCTACGGAAATGGAAATAGAAAGACTTGCTATATTCTATTTGAAAGTAGACACTCAACATCTGGAGCATCTAGAGGAGGCTCTAGAGTAGTCACAGGACTCTAAAATATTTATTAAGAGATTATGTGCGATTATTAAAACACATATTTCTGAACTGGTATCAGATGGTATGTTTAGTAAGCAGAGTTTTGTCAAAAAATTTGCTTAATGAGCATAATCTCAGGTAAGATCCCTGGTACTTAGTTGTAACTAAAAAAGAAAAGGGGAATTTGCTTGCATATTGAATTTGTGCTGAAGTGTAGAGTGCTTTTGAGTGTGTTTACCACACATCCTTTTATATAACAAGAAAGGGAAATTCAGATTATAAAGGAAACTTGTAGAACTTGTCCTCCCCTTTAAAATTACATCTTTCTTTCCATTGAAATAACAGGAGCATTAGGATCAGGATAATGACAGCAGATGCATTCTCTTTAAAGATGTACACCTGGGAGAGGCTGGGGTTTGATATTTGCAGTATTAGGAGAGCTTCCTTCTTAATCATTTTATTTGTTTGGATGAATGAGAGAAGAATTAAAATTGTCTGTTTATATATTTATTTGTTATACTCTTTCAAAACAGCCAACTGTTAGCCATGTTGCCTTGTGTGGTTTAATCTCATTACACAGTTCTCTGTGACTAAAGCCTTAAACTAACAGTTCATAATGGGATTACATGGGCTTGCTTATTTTCTGCCATTTTCCAAACAAGGTTACTCAAGGATAATTCCCTGCCTTGCTTCTTATGTTATTTTATTTGTCTGTCTTGAAGTGTTTTCACTGAATTTTTAGTTTTAGCTTCTTTTCTTTCTGTCATTTTAAGATTTTTAAGTTAAAATTCCCTCTTCTTTCCTCCCTCCCCTGTCTCCTCCCACCCTTCTTCCCATTTTCTGTCTAGATGGCTTTAGAAGCTTATCATAATGTCAGCAAGGATTTAAGCACATTAATCGGCAATGCACATGTGTGTACTGAACACACAGAGAAAAGGTTTATCACAAGAAAGCCAAATAAAGATTCTTCAGAATCTCAGCAATAGTAGATAATGGGAAACTATTGACATCCAAATCTCCAACCAAGCAATGGATTCAACTTCATGGGTACCAGAGATTTTCTTCTACAATGAAAGTAATTTAACATATATGTAGAAAGTAAAGCAGATAGACCCACCAGAGACTTCAATACAGCATTAATGAGAGACACTCCATTCCCAGTGCTCATTCTCCTAAGCAGAGATGAACTTAATCACAGCCCTATGTCCTGCAATTTTTTTCTATATGTAAATCTACCTAATATAAATGCCCAAGAATAAGTTAATTCTCCTTTCACAAACGCCTTCAAAGATGGTATGAGCAGAGCAACATATAGTGCCATTTTGTCACTGTACGATTGAGAAATGGCTTGAGTTTCTAAAGTTTTATAAAGAAGATTATGGAAATTTATTTGTGTAAAATATTTCAGTATTTGCTGGCAGATGGGAGCATATTTTCTCACTGAAACTTAAGTAAAGAGTTTTTTTTTTTTAATTGTACTGTCCAAAGCTACCTTTTCCTTTTCTTTCTTTTCTTTTTTTTTTTTTTTTGAAGCACAATTCTTTTGCTTTATTAGATGTTCCATGGTAGTATAACACCTTGACACCTTAAGGAATAATAAACGAAAGCTAATTGGTCTTTTGGTTTGTTTGTTTTTTTTTTAAATCACAATTATTTTTCAAGTAAGACAGTGGTTGCAAAAATAAAACTATATAACTATATAACTATATAACTATATATACTTTAGTCTGGCTTCACACATGATAAGCTTGAACACTGAGAGCCCACACTCCACTCCATCCTGAGAGTCTTCAGAGTGTGCAGGGTGAGCGTCATATTTTTTTCTGTCTAGCTATTTCAAACAATCTAACATGAGGTAGAAAAGCCTTATAAGCTCTGAAAATCTAGGGGAAAATTAAATTTCAAGTCTGTTTTACTAGAAGAATAATCTCGTTTTAAGCAACAGTATTGTATGAAAAGGAAACTATAGAATCTAAATGCATGACCCGTGTAGAGATCATATCACCTCTTAGAGACCATGTCACCTCATATCTGTCACCATCTCTCTTCCTAGTAGAATGAGTTCACTAGCGATGTTCCTCCAGTCCTAGCTGACTTTATTTTCCCCATGAAACACTGATGTGAACAGTTTTGAGAATCAGAAGCTAGCTAGCAATCTCAGAATTATTACAATCACATCTGTGGTCTGGGAGTAAATTACAGATTTACTGATCACTGGCTTGAGAATGATGAAACATTAGGGTAAGAAGCAACGTTAATCCTAGTGTGGTGGGACACGGTTTTAGAAAATGCACTCTAACTGATCAATAAACTCCCCTGATACACTCCTGGTGGGTATGGCTGTGTTGATCAGATCAGAACCTGCTCCATCCAATGAAGACAAGATGTAGATTCAAAACCATAACTTGGGTGAGAAGGACTTATAGAGTATAGCAATATGGAGTATAGATGTAGTAAACGGGTTCAGAGACAGGATGACAGGCATAAAATGCCTTTGCATAAATTAAAACTAGGGAGAAACTTGTCTCCATTATTTAGAAGCATGCTATGGTAGCTAGATTGATTGATTAGTGCACTCACGTTGTCAATCAAAAACTATGGAATTCCCTTATATCTCTTATCCATGGTCTTGGATTTCTTTTGCCTATAACTGATTATGTATCTGCTATTTTGAAAGTCAGTCTTAAAAGCCACAATTCCCGTATTCACCATATCCAACAATTCCAGAAATCCCCACTCTCCCTTTCATATTTTACCATTTTCTTTTTATAGACATCATCTATATACAAAGCAACTTGGTATTGTTCAGTGCGAAGTAAATAAATGGCCAACGATACCTATTCTACTCCCAGCAAGGCATGTTGAGAGAGCCTTCATTACAGCTTCCCTTGACTCATCTCCCATTCACTTTCTGAGGCTCCCACTGTGATCTTTATCGCTACTTAAAGTGCTTCCTCTGGGGACCATCAGTTATGACGTGTGCTACAACCTAACGTCAATCTTCAGGCTACTTCTTGCCTCATAGCCCAGCTACCAATAATGCATCAGTCACACTCTCTTTGGAAAACTGCCTTCACTGCAGCCCTCCTCACTCTCCCCTCATCTTCTGTTCCTACTCTCATCGAGGCAGATCCTTTTTCTCTCACCTAGGCAGGAACTCACCTGCACGGAACTCCTAGTTTTCTGTGAACACGTTTTATTCTGTTCTGTTGCCGCTTTCTGCAGATTTACCCCTAGAATCTCCAGAATTCCCGTCAGCACCTCAGATGTCTTCTAAACCCTGTCCGCAGTCAGCATGCTTCTCTCCGCCTGCTCCATTTTCTTAGTTTTCTTGAGAGCATCCAACTCCCCACTGGACTTCTTTCCATACAGATGTCTAATGAATATCCTAAACTCTGGCTAAAGTGCTTTGATTTTGTTTTTATTGATGGTGAGAAAGTGCTGCAGGAAGAAATTGAGGTTTGAAGAGATAAGCGTTCTCTCATCACCTTGCATGCCCAGTGGCAGAGCTCTTCTCGCTGAACTCACATAAATTCTCCTGTTCTACATTCATACTGAATTTCAAGTGTAACCTGTACTTTCACATCTAAGCTGATATAATTTCCTAAAATACTGTAATACCCATTGCTCTTTCTGTGTCTGTCTCTCTCTGTCTCTCTCTGTCTCTCTCTTTCTCTCTCTGTCTCTCTGTGTCTGTCTCTGTGTCTCTGACTCTGTCTCTGACTCTGTCTCTCTCTGTCTCTCTCTCTCTCTCTCTCTCTCTCTCTCTCTCTCTCTCTCTCTCTCTCTCTCTCTCTCTCTCTCTCTCTCTCTCTCTCTCTCTCTCTCCTCTTGTTTTTCATATCATTCTGGCACTTTCAACCATTTTCCATACAACAACCAGAGTGATCTTTTAAAATAGACAATCTGATCACCTATGCCTTAAGCAATTTGAATCTCTTTCCCTTTCATAAGACAAAATTCCTCACTGCTCAAACCTACATGTCTTCAGAGATCTGTGATCCATTTTGTACTTTTCCAAGCTGATACTGATCATTTATTTCTCCGTCCTTCCCTCTTGTGCCGTCCACTTCCCTATACCTCAGACATATCAAACTGTTCTGCATTCCAAGGTCTTCGTCTTGCAGGGACACCTTTTCACATATATTTACATCATATTTTCAATCTTTCTCACTTTGTGAGATGTTTGGAGAGTACTAGATCACCTGAAGGGAAGTATAAAATCTCTATTACACAGTCTTTTGTATTTTTTCATGCTCTGTTCAACATTTGTGATCTATTCATGTTTTCATTTGCTATTGTTGATCTCTTTTTCTGGCATTAAGGTCATAAGAAGTTAGGATATGCTTCTGTTCTCGGTATTGTCGTATTATAAGTACCTACACAGTAGACCTGGAGCAGTATGGGTGGTTAACTAACCCCTAGACAAATGCCTGCGTAGTCTTAGTGTTATCTGGGAGGAAGAGATCTCATATTCTGTGTCTGTAAGTTGCTGGCAATTTACATATACATATGCATATACACATATATGTGTGTATGTATGTGTATGTACATTGTATGTAGAACCTACAGTGTATGTATGTTCTCTGGCTGTCTTCTTCTTACTGCATTCTTTTCTGCTCTATGCAATCTGCATACCCAGGATTCTAAGGCAGTTGATGGGCTGATATAAATTTCTGAGAACATTTTCCTTTAACCTTCCCAGTTCTCATTTTCTGTCTCCTCATCTAAGATTTCATTAACTATAGCCAGGGTTTCCATCTTTCCTTTTGCTCTAAATGCTTCCTAAAGTGGAGCAACCTTAAAGAGTTCTTTTTCTTCTTTCTGAAGAGCAGAATCTTCAGAATACTGTGCCTTGTACTAATGAAATATTTATCATACTTAGAAACTTTCATTTAGTACCAAATCCCCCCAATACAACTGTACTGGCTAGTTTTGTGTGTCAACTTGACACAGGCTGGAGTTATCACAGAGAAGTGAACTTCAGTTGGGGAAATGCCTCCATGAGATCCAGCTGTGGGACATTTTCTCAATTAGTGATCAAAGGGGTGGTGCCATCTCTGGGCTGGAAGTCTTGAGTTCTATAAGAGAGCGGGCTGAGCAAGCCAGGAGAAGCAAACCAGGAAGGAACATCCCTCCATGGCCTCTGCATCAGCTCCTGCTTCCTGACTTGCTTAAGCTCCAGTCCTGACTTCCTTGTGATAAACAGCAATGTGGAAGTAAGCCAAATAAACCCTTTCCTCCCCAACTTGCTTCTTGGTCATGATGTTTGTGCAGGAATAGAAACCCTGACTAAGACAACAACTGAGGCCATTATCAGGAAAGAAATTGACCCAGTCATTCCCAAGAGGATTTCCATCCAATTACACTGTAAGCAAAATATTCCTTTAAGTGTATCAGTGCTTCTATGGTCATATTCAGGTAGATACTGTTCGTATTTCAATAAAGTAGGGAACTACAAAGAATTGCTTACTAATAAGCTTAACTTTATTAGTGTATGGAGCCTTCCACAGAGTCATTATATCAACAGCCATGGGTTTGAAGGTCAAATACAGCTGTTCAATATGACTCTTTTAAAAGATAATATCGTACTCTTACTCTTTGCTCCCTTCTTACTATAATGAATCTTCAACACTTGGGAGAACCATGGTCTACAGGAGGTGGTCATGACCATGGCAAGTGCCGAGTTTGCAAAGAGAGGAGGAAGAAGACTCATCCAATTTTCCCCTTTTGTGGACTGGCTAGTGACCTTTTTTGACAGTACTAGCTTGACCCGCCCTCTGTTTCTGGTTCAATGTTCATCAGGCTGTGCTGCTGAAGTTTCAGGTATTTTGACATTAATGTGAAATGGAAATGGTTGCCCTATACAATGACAAGAGCCATCCTTGGCTGCCCAATGTCTGGTTGAGGATTTGCTCCTCTCTCTAAATCTTTTAAATGTATTTAGGAACAATTATATTTAAATTGCTATAGCTGTAATGTAGACTACCTGTCTAAAAGACAGGGAAGAGAGAGGGGAAAGCTCGTCTGTTCATCTTTACAATTAGACTGTCTTGTCAAACACAGGGAAAAGTTGAATTAGTCATTCTGCTATGACTCCCACAGCAGACCAACAATCAAGATACCAATGAGCCAGACTTAATGCTGTTTTCTTCAAGCTTTGTATTTAAAATAACGGCCTTCTCTTTTGTGGTATTTTGTTTTATTTTAAAAATGAAGAAAACATCCAAACCCTTCCATTTCTATGGTATGGCTATACAGTCTTAGACAGATGAGTTGTTTTTATTGAGCCTCAATTTTCTCCTTTGTAAATTTGGCTAGTAGTAAGATCAATAGAACTTTTAAGATGATGATAATTAAAAGATGAAGCACAGTTCCAAAAATGCAAAGTGATGACACACAGTGCCAACCAAACGCAGAGCTGGTTAGCTGAATCATGCTGAAGGTGGCATTTATTGACTTCTGGATATCCTTCTATGGAGGAGAGACTTGGATGTATATAAACATTGGAGGATAGATGCACTTCTCCCTGCTTAGTTAATTCTCAGTATATCTTTAGAAAGAACCAGTAAGGGGCTAGGGCCTGTACAGGGATTATGACATTGCCAGAAGTCACAGTGCAGCATGGTTCTTAGGATGATCTGGAGCTGACTATGGTATACATCATAAGTCACCCCCATTCGACTTTATAATGTCAGTGTTATGAAATGTTCCAAGGATTCTTAACGATAGCCTCTTGCCAATATTTCAGGAACATATCAATGGAGAAATGTCTGAAATATAGTTGCAGTTTTTGAATTTAGGGGCATTACTTCAAAATGCTGTGGCTATCTGACTGTTTCGTTATAACTTTTGTAGCCGTGGAGTTCAGGGTCCAACCATGCCAAGACCGTCCCTCACCTGCCACCTCCTTTATAACCACCATTTATGCTTACCTATATTCAGCCCCTGTTGGACAGCTCAATCTTCTACACAGGTTATCCTTGTGAAGAATGAGTAATAACAAAACAACTGAATTCAGTCTCATGGTAGAGTTTTCCAACTATTATTTAATGTTTTTAATGTGTAGGCATTATTTAATTGCATGTTTACATTACACACTCCTAATCCTAAAATGATAGCCACAGGGTTGACTAGTGAAAACAGAGAGAACAAAGGAAAAAAAGAAAAAGAAAAAAGAAAATGCTTACGGGGAGGATGCATGAAAAAAATCCATAAAAAACTGGCTCATTTAATAAGAGGTCTCAAAAATGAATAGGTTCTAGAAAATAGCATCACAGTGTCCAGCCCATGGCTCTTCCTTGGCCCTCAGCCAGACTATATTCTTGAACTGTATTGTGCTGTTCTTTCTGATACTCAGCCTTACTAATTAAAGGAATCTTAGCCCAAGAAAAAAAATGTTAATCATATTTTGGACCCTATTCTAACGAATTGACATCTGGCCAATTTCTGAAAAACAAGAAAGCCTCTCTGTGGCTTGGTGTGCCAGGCTTTGATGTGATTTGGGGGCTAGGGCTATATTTTAGTAATCTTGTCACATGTCACATTGGGCTGAAATAGAAGTATGTTGGTGACTTGTTTTTCAACTCAATGTAAATTAGTTTATGCTTTGAAATTTGCTGATCTTCTCACCTCAATTGGGAAATTGTCTGACTGTATTGATTGGCCAAAGGAAGGACTTGCTGAGGTCAAGTGCATTTTAGGTGCTTATAAAATTGTGCTCAATCATACTGCTTTGGAAAGTGAGCCCTCTGACAACAACATGATGCTAAAGAAAGTGAATTCTACTCTAGCCTTTAGTCTTCTGTCTCTCTCTAGGAAGCTTTCCTCATATACAAAGCCTTTCTGAAGGTACAGTTTCCCATAATATTTCCCCATAACTTTTTCTAAGTAACTTTCATTTATTGTCAGCGTTGGCTTCACCATTTCCTCAGACACATTGCCCATATTTCTCAGTCTGTACTGGTTATCATCAAATCTGGTGAGAGAGAAGTTTGACTTTGAGAACATCTGTAAGTTCATAAACAAGAGGATGATGTTGTTATAATTCATGTCAGCTTTGTAACACTATATTGTGAGTTCTAAGAAAATGCTGTGTCACTTTTTATTCATTACTGTGTCCTCAGTACAAATTGTAAACAATTTAAAACAATTTGAATGAATGAATCTAAAGTATTGCACTAAAGCATTCTTTCATGGAGGGAATTAGGTACCAAGGGTGATACTCGTGTCCTATAAAATGCTAGAGGACATTTTTCATCTTGGTCTGTGGAAGGGTTTTGTGGCATCCACTTAACAGTTCATTCTGGTCACTTTTGGGAGATTTCTGTAAGCTTACAGGTAACTAAAACGGAATCACAGGCATTTCAGTACTGGTCAGTCCTTCCTCACACCAGTTCCAACATCTAGGAACCACACTCGAGTAGGTCTACATCCAATGCTAGGCAACCATTCTTCTAGTTAGTTATCTCCTCAGCCCCAAAACACAAGGCCCTCTTGAACTCTTCCAAACTATAAATAATTATTCACTGACATGAGAAGCTCACCCCTCATACCAGGATAAGTCTCTGATTATTTAGACATTGACATCCTACAAAGTTACTCTGTTACTAACTATATACACTTAGAACTGTTATCTTAAAGGCTTGGAATCTATGAGTTCTAGACCTGAGTATATGACTCTATGCTCCCTCCTCTTGCTGCTTCTTCCTGCTAAAGATCAATAGAACTATATATTTATATTATCACGGTTACATGATTTTGTTACATGTTTTTGTAGGCTGCCTGTCTTCTTTGCTATATTGTTTATACTTCTAAAATATCTGATTGATTGCACTTCTTGCAACCAAGTTTAATAGTTTCCAAGTTTAATGGTATCCTTTGCCCTTTTCAATTCTAAAGTTTAACTGAGATAGATTTCAGTTTCACTCCCAGGAATTATTTCTGCACTGTGACATTTTCTTTTATCTCTGATCAAGATTTTTTTCCCAAAGATTATTATAACATTTTAAATAGCTGGAAGCTAGTATTCATTCTATCATTATACTTAAATGTATAATGAAAAACACTGTGGTGTGAGAGTCAAAACTCATATTTTATTTTAAGTTTTCAGTAGCTAGTATTTAAGCATATATTTGAGGGCTTGCCTTGTTTGGGGATCATCAGTAGGATACATTCATTCTGGTTATTGTAAATTCTCCATCCCTTTAAGGCATGGCTAGTAGCAGCAGGCATGAGGACTAGTACCATGGCAATAAGAAGAAATGAGCTACTTAAAATATTCAACTTCTTTCTTGTTCCTATAGGGATGCCTGTGTTTGAATCTTAGCTTTGAATCATAAGTTATCGAGTTGATTGTGCAACTAAGTAGCTGTATAAGCTCTGATCCGCCCATGCCATTTTATAGACCTTGAAATATTTATTTGTAAGATGATGGAGAAAATTCAGAGAAACCACCAGGCCAACAAACTGAAGAGAAGCGATTGCCCTGTGTTGTTTTAGAAATACATGAATCTTAACATCATCTTCAACCTTACTTACTGGTTTTACCATAAAATCTTAGCTTCCAAAGAAAGCTCCTCTAGTGATTTCAATAAGTGTTCCATATGACTCCAGAGGACAGAATTACACATTCCGTCTAAAGATACAGCACCGGAATCAAGAATGAAGATCTCAGATGTGAGAGAAGGTGTAAATACCAAGCAGTATACAAAGGAAGCTCAGTTACAGCTCACTTACTGAGATCAGAGCATGAGAATGAGAAGTAGAAGAGGCTCCATTAAGACTAGGTTAACCCTGGCTCTCAGGTGCACATCTCTGTCATACAATAAATGGAGTCTATACATGTGGCTTACAACAGTTGTACTGTGACAGGGCAATGCTGTGACAACCCTTGTCTATGCATACCATCTGTGGAGATGAAATTGTGCTGTACAAGAATCCTGTTTTTTACATTTTTGTTTGTTTGTTGTTTTGTTTTGTCCTTGCTTTTGTTTTTGTTGAGTTTTTTTTTTTTTTTTGGTTTTATATTTATTTTTTGGAAGAGATCATTACTTCGGCATAAACATCTTATTAAGTACCGTCTTTAAGTATTATTGATGACCCTAAACTTAGAGGTATAATTTGAGCAGTGAGTGAACTCCCAGGTTACAAGTATCATTGATTGCTCACTGTTTGTTCTGGGTCTCTCAGTAGCAATTCATTTTAATCTGTTAGGCACTTTTAAAGCATGTTACTGTTTGCCAAACACTTTTTTTTGGCAGACATCTGTAACAAAGTCTAATGCATTATGCATATTATTTTCACAGTATTTCATTGTATTAGCACGTGTAGTATTTGTATGGGATATTTGTAAATTCATTACCAAGGTATTATCATATTAATGACTATGCTTAAAAAGTATTAGAAAAATATTAATATTCATGGACACTGTACATTACATGGTGAACTGAGAATAGCACAATTTAAATTCCAGAAAAAATTAGCATGCATATGTGAAAAATAGCTTATAGTAATATGCAGCGAACATGAAAAACTGAATTACTTTGAAGTTTCTATGAAAACTGTATGTTCAATTTGAATTGAAATGGCAATCACCATCACAGATTAAATGATAATGAGACACTAGTTTTTTTCAACAGTATAATTTACTGGGTAGAGAGTTTGAAATTTTATTTGATCTGTCTGAATATATTAATATATTAATTTATATTAATTTATTTTATATACTAATCTGCCAAATTATTCTTTCTTTTTTACAAGCTTTATACTAACTTGTGTATACACATGTGGATGTGCTTGTCCATATGCCTACAATGTATGTGTAAGTACACAAGGAGGTCAGAGGTCAGAGATGATGTCAGATCCTATGGAACTGGGGTTAAAGGCTCTTGTGCACTTTTTGATGTGAGTACTGAGAACCAAACTTTGTCCCCTTTGAAAGAGCAGTTCTGACTGCTCTGAACCACAGACCCATTACTCTAACACCTAAATTATAATTTCTAATTTCCCTTCGGCACTGAACAATGCTTAACCCTTTCATCTCTGGTCCCCCAGAGAGAAGAAATAATATACCATGGCATAATTTGGTCAAGTTACCTGTCTTAGCTGAAGCTACACAAGGAATTCCATTCTTCAGTGAGGAGTAGGATTCAGCTTTATTCAGTCTCATCCCATCTCTCTTATTATTTCTCCCATGATGGAATCCAAGGAAATTAACAAGGCATTAGTTTCTTTTTTCACTGAAATTTTCATTATTTCTTTGGGTTACCAGAATCTTTGTCTCCAAGTTTAATGAATAATGTCTTGAGAACTCTTCCTTTTAGAAACTGTTTCACAATACAATACCTTTCTCACTGTCAGAAATGTTATGGCTATAATTCTTTTCACAGGATTTAATTCAGAAAACTCCTCTGTCCATTAAACTAAAAGAATCTCTTCAACTAAGAGTTTGGGCTGATTCACAACAGTCTTTGAAGCAAGGCAATTTGTTCTCAGGTCTACTTTTAAAAAAGTGAACAACCATAACTCAATACAGTATGGAATATACAACAAGTGACAGGAAAAATTCCATTTCCTTTCATGAAATATAAATCCATAGACATCCAGCCATATATGAGTAGACAGAAGTAAACAGCACCCTCTATGTAGCATATCATAAAACTGAATTAAATTAGAAGAACAATAACTTAAAATAGAACTAATGTATTTAAATAAAATGACTCCTTTCTTTTTTTCCATATAACTGAGTTGTCCACATTTTCCAACAGCATAAAAATTATTTCTTCATCCCATGTCATTCATAGTTGTGTCCAGTGGGAACTTTTTCTTCTGTATTTTTACAGAGTGTCTCTTTCTTGACTCATATATGATTCTGAATGTGAACATAATCAATGAACACTTGGCTTGTTTCTCCCAGTTCCTGTGCTAATTCTTGGCTAGACTCAATTTGCCTCTGCACAAAGACCACTGCAGGCTTAATGTTCTTTTCTCTCAAATCCCAAACTAATATACTGGTACAAATAGCCCGGTCTCTTAACAATTCTTGTTCCTTTTCTTCTCAATATTTTTAAAAAAATATTTTGAAAAAATGTATGAATTTTAACAATGTTCTTTATGGTATGATTTCCTTAGACTATTTTTCTTTGAGGAAAAAGATGGTAGATAGTTGGAAACTAAAAATGACTAATTAGCCAACTTGCTCAAATTAATGTGTTTTATAAGACTCTTAAATAGATATCAATGCCAAGGGAGAGGGAGGGTTTCTTGTCAGGTTGAAGTCTTCATAAATGGGGGAATCAGTATTTCCAGACAGGTTGGCATAGTCTGTTTGTTTATAACTTAAGAGATGTACGACATCATCTTCTGGGCTCTGTGAACACCCTTATTTGTGTGTGTGTGTGTGTGTGTGTGTGTGTGTGTGTGCGTGTGTGTCTGTGTGTGTGTGTGTGTGCGTGTGTGTCTGTGTGTGTGTGTGTGTGTGTGTGTGTGTGTGTGTGTGTGTGTGTTGGGTTTTGTTTCAAGAAAGAGAATGAACATGAAGTCAAGTAGATAGACAGGTGGACAAGTGGAGGGAATGGAGAAGAAGAAACAATGTGACCACAATATAGTTTATGAAAAACAGTTCTTAAATAAGAAGTAAAATAATAAATGAATACAATAAAATCTTTAAAAGATTAAAAAATATATCTGAAGTTAAAAGGTTTAGCCTCGAGCATTTCTTATCCACCAAATTTTCTATATGTGGGCTTCATACCTACTGAAAATCTGATACATTTCCCTATAGGTTAAAATTTACATTTCATTCCTTCTTAAAAAGGGAAACCAAACACACACAGAAGGAGTGGCAGAGATTAACTATGGAGCAGAGACTGAAGGATGGACAAGCATATAGCTATCTCCTGAGAGGCTCTGACAATACCTGACTAATACAGATGTAGAGGCTCACAACCATTCATTGAACTGAGTACACTGTCCCCAATGAAGGAGTTAGAGAAAGGTTCTATGGAGCTGAAGGGTTTGCAGCCCCTTAGGACGAATAACAATTACTAACTAGTACCCTCAGAGCTCCCAGGGACCCAACCACCAATCAAGGACTATACAAGGTGGGACTGAATGTTCTGGCAGCACGTGTATAGTAGAGGATTGCAAATTCAATCATCAATAGGAGGAAAGGACCTCGGCCTTATGAAGGTTCTGTGCCCCAGTGTAGGGGAATGCCAGGGCCAATAAGTGGGAGAGGGTGGGGTGGCAGGCATGGGGAGGGGGGAGGCGAAAGGAGTTTGTTCTTGTTGTTTTTGTTTGTTTGTTTGTTTTTTGGAGGGGAACCTGGGAAAGGGAAAATTTACATGTAAATAAAGAAAATATCTAATAAAAAAAATTTACAGGCTGAAAAATGAAGATGAGAAGAAATTCTGGGCTATCTGAAGCATATAGATTTTACAGTGATTCCTAGTTCATCATAAGTATCAGTATGTATTGAAACCAACTCACCACATGTTGGGCACCACAGCTTTTAATCTTAATGCTCACACCAAAAGATGGAGGGTGTGAGGCCAGCTGGGGCTGGTAGTGCTACCCATTCTTCTAGGAGAAAATGACCCAAATCCCACTAGCCTACATGACTTTAGTTCTTCTAAAAATTTTCCATTTTTCTTACAATAGAATTTCTAAAAATCTTCAGGACCTAGAAGATAATTATAGTTTCCATCCTTAAAAGCCCAAAGCAATATCTACTTCATAACTGCTGATTTATGGTTGAGAAACACAAAGAATCAGGCACAGAAAATAAACAAATTGGACACATGTGTAGCCTTCGTTATGCTTGTCTCCCTGTAGAGGTTGAAATGGGGTTAAATCATTTATATTTCATCTCTCTGACCAAGGACTCTCTAGGAGTGTCTGAAAACTGGAGGAAGAACTTTCCCTGCCAGGATCTACTCTAGGAATAGCTAATATTTTAGTCCTATGTACCCTATCAAGAATAAAACATTATTTTGAGGGCTCTCAGTGTACAGAAGAAATGCATTGAATGAAAATATGATTTGTTGGAAAATATAATTTACTTGATTTTCTACCATATTTTCAATCATATTAGAAAGAAGAACATGGAAGAAGTCCATACAAAGAAATAACTCACAGTAACATAGGATAAGCATTCCCAGCAAATCACTTGTACAAAACTGTGTATTACAAGAGCAGTTTGTGTCTGTCTTGACTCTGCTAGGAGAATATGCCTGTTGTGCAGGTGAGTCTCTTGGGTTGCTTCAGTATTCACTCCCAGAGCTGTATGTACATGTAAAAGCAGTGAACTTTTTAAGGAGCAATATCCATTGAAAAGAAAATGCGAATATTGTCAGAATTGGGCTAAGAGCTGTGTGGAACAGGCACTGATACTGGCATTGATAGCATGTGAAGTAGCATATTTATGTAAGAGGCAACTTGTTTGAAAGGAAACATTGTTTTCTAATTTTGGATTTGTTTGTTTGTCTGTTCTCAAAGGAGTTTAGAGAATGTCCTTTTGCCATTTGCTTGCTCAGGCGAGGCATTATTCTACACATTGACTTTCATTTGCTGTGCACTATCTTGGGACATTTTATCTGATGTTTTCCTGTTGGTGTTTCAGATGGAATCATGAGTTGATCAGATTTTGGGTTAAATTCAAATGGGCATCGGTATGCTTATCACATAAGGCTTTGAGTCTCAGAAGTTTATTTAGGCATTAAAACTGAAAATGCAAATGTCATTGCTTTCGCTGTAAAAAAAAATTACAACTTTTTATTTCTAAAGGGATATAGTATGTTCTAGGGTATTTTTCTATTTTCTAAAAAGTTCTTTTGATTGTGTTAAAAAAAGAAAGAAAATATTACTGCCTACTAAAGGTTCATTATATCCAGAAGGGCAACCTATAAAGTCTCTTTGTTTAAAAAAAAATGTACATGATCTTATTCTATATCTCTGCTTCTGAAAATAAACTAACAGCAAACAACATAAAATCAAATAAATGAAAAGCCATCGGGCGGCAGGGTATTCCCAGGGGAGACAACTTTGTCTTTCATTCTTTCAAAGGGGAAAGGGCCATATTGCCAGTGGAGCACGGACAATATAAAGCAAGAAGGCAGTAGTAGATTGGCTTCTGACTTTAATTTCTCCCTTCCGTGAACACTGTGTTACATCTCAGGCAGAGGAAGAGTAGAGAGTCCAGGGCAGACCTGACAAATAGTTGTGCCCAAGGAAGACTGACCTCAGTCTACCATTTGGACATACCACTCTGAAATATCAGTACTAGATATATGACCCTTAATAATAATATACTTTCTTGTTAGTGAAAATCTTCCATTTCTACATATGTTTTATGCTCTAATGTATTTTACTATGGAAGCTATGTACTTGTAGTTTGGGTATCATTTCAGATTTTCAAAAGCTACATAAGAAAGTGGGAAGAGGCCCTGCCTTTAGAGACAGGGTGAGACAAGAGATTTAGGTTTACATGTCTGGATAGAATTTGCAGAATCCCTTTTCACTTCCTGGGGTTGGTCATATCCCAGACCTTTCTCAATCTTAGTGTCCTGTCATATGATAGTAATCCTTCATGCGACATTCTTCTAGGACTCTAGTACCTTCATGAATCAGCCTTGTCATGATCCCGAAGTGACTTTTGATGCTGTTGTCTTTTATATTTGCATCAGTATAATTTCTATAATTTACATGTGGTGCATGTTTTAAAACACATAAAAGAAACCTTCTGTTCTTCTCATCACACTTGTGATATCAAGTGTGTGTGTGTGTTTTCCCACAGTGCCAAACAGTGTTCCAGTTCTTTGGGTATCCAACAGTTTAATTCAATTCTCACACTAGTTCCTCGGAATTAGCAAGGATCCAACAGGTTAAGAGCTCTGTCTGACAAGGCTTTTACCTGCTTATGATGTTAACCACAAACCCCGGCTGACCACTACATATCAGAATTCCTAAGACTTCCATTTAATGCTCAATAGTTTCTTAGGCAAACTCCAAAAATTCAAAGAAGGTTTTCCTCATGTTTACCAGTATAATATAAAGAAAATTATGACAGACATAGGTGAACAACCAGAAGAAGGTAGACATAGGTTGAGGTCTAAAAGTGACCCAAACATAAGTGCTTCTGTTTCTATGGTGATGGGATGTATCAGCTTCTCATGACATATTTTTGTTTACGAATCAGACAGCTCATCAAATCTAGTTGTTTAAATACTTACAGAAAAAAATGAATAGGATATTCTTTAAGAAACAATTAAAAATAATAGGTTGCTAAATATGATTATAAAATTACTGGATGAAAACAAAAAGTATTTACATCCTAAGTCTTAATGGAAAAAAGCAAAATATACTCATAGGCATATCAAAATGATAACAAAAGATGTTGGCTTTCTCTAATAATTCATGGGATTAAAAAGAAAAATAAATGTAAATGAGAGAGGAGAGAGGGCAAGGGTGAAGGGGAGAGGGGGAGTACAGGAAAAAAATAAAGTGAAAGAGAAGAAAAAAACCAAGCATTTTGTAAGCCTTTGTCCTCCCTTCTGCCTTACATTTTCCTGGAGTCATTAGACAAGATCAAATTTCTGAAATTGTAGGAATTTGCTCCTGTTTTTGACCAACCCTGTCCTTTTGTAGGTGTTGTACCCCAATCAAACTGCAGGAAAGTGATTCACCATAAATAATAAAGACAGCTTCATTATTTAAAAAAAATGAAATCTTTTGAAATATGTATATCAAAATAGGTAAGAAATACCAATATATTTCCTTTGTTATCAATCATCAAAAGTTATTCCACACTATTCTGGGTCAGTAGTCATAGAGCCCAGTAGGAACTCATTCTGAATTTGCCAGGTACTGGGATCTGTTATTTAGACAAGGGCAGGGAGGATTTTCAACTTTCTTTCTCTGATTTCTCAGTGTCTGGCTATGGTTGTTTCCTGAATTCAGCCTAGCTTATCAGTCTTTCACTTATGCTGCTGTTACAGCTGCTACTGCATGCAAGTGTTCATGTGTGCGTGCGTACCTCTGGGTGTGTGTGCCTGTGTGTATGTGAATGTGAGTGTGTGTGTGTGTGTGTGTGTGTGTGTGCATGTGTGCGTGTGCATGTGTGTGTGTGTGTGTGTGCTGTTACAGCTGCTGCTGCATACATGTGTGCATGCGTGTATACGTGCCTGTGCATGTGTATGTGTGTATGTGTGCGTGTGTGT
>JADRCD010210210.1:14996-25579 GCA_019843815.1 Montemys delectorum
GGGTTCTACATTATGTGAAGTTGATAATCAATATTAATCACTGATAATACTATAGAGATTTGTACTCAAAAGGAGATTCTCTTTCTTTACAATTTTGGGAGGAGATAGGTACTGTTCCTTTTTAATATCTGAAGAAATAGAAGAGATTAAGCCACTAGTTCCCATGGAAACCAGCCCTGGTCAGCTACTGTACCATTTGTCCAGATGGAACAGATGAGAATTGGACTACTAGCAACATCTTCCATAACACATGCAAGACTGGGTGATGTAGAGGACAGAAGCTTCTTGGGTTCTACCCCATGTTTCTTCTGAGAATCATTGGATCTAGTAAGGAATGCTAGCAGAGAGCAAGGGGAAAGGCTCCACAATACATCCTGGTGGTCACTCTACAGTACTTGAGTGTTACTACTACCATGGGGATTGTTATACTGACCTTGCCATCACTGAGCTTGTGCTGGCTGACTTGTGGAGAATACACAGGTTTCTTTGGCACAATGTTAGTATATTTTTAGATTTAAGAGCCATAAGTTATAAGTCCTGTAACTAATTCTTTCCCAGTAGATTAGACTTTTCCCTGAGACAGTCAGTTCTACAGACTTCCCATTCTCAGCCTCCTTGTGGTTTCAGCTTGAAGAAGTTTCTCAGTAGAGGGAGGAGCAGAGGCTGACTGAGGGCCATGCTGTATTACTGAAGACAAAAGGTCTTTCTCTATCTTTAGTTTTGTCTCTAGTCACTGTTCACTACCAGGAAACATCTTCTGTATATGTCCCTCTGCCATAGCATTTTGTTCAGAGAGTTCTCAGCTAGACTCTGATGATGGAAATGGAAAGAAGAGACTGTCCTCAACTGGACCCAGTGGAGGTTATAGGGCCCTGACCCATGATTTGGAATTGGAGGAGGAGCCTTTGAAGAGGAAAGGCTTTTATATAGTCACCCAATCCTCCTGTGTATCATATATTCACTTAGCAAACATTTGTTGAGCTTGCTTCATGCCAAGCTCAGGGTATTTGCTAGTGAATCAACAGCCAAGGGAAGGCCTTGCTGTAGTGGATGGTTTGTGCGAGTTTGAAGAAATGCAAAAGAAACTCAAGAAGGGTGGGGTAGAAGTGTAAGGAAGAAAGAATGACATAACAGAGCAGCAGAGACAAAACCAGTGAAATACTCTGATTCTTTTATATGAGGAAGATTCTTACATGATGATCTTCACTCAGTGCTCAAGAATTGACTAGCTATGATTTCCTTACCACAGAAGGAATTTATACAACCATAGGCAGAACAGACTCATCTACCCATTCAATCAGGTAAGGCACCTTGCTCTATGATTGCCTGCATTTATGCCATATCTATTTTTTTTTTTTACCAGTTCTCCATACATAGTAGATGGTCCAAAAATTCTTTGCAAACCCTTTAGTGAATTAATATAGGGCAGAGCTTAACACTGGTCTTTGAATATGTGATATAAATTTAAATTCTTCCAGACAGTGGAGCAAAAAATATATATTTAATAATTAATGAATGTCAGGGATGAACTCTGAATTAGAGCTGATCACAGCCGCATGGCTGACACTATCTATTCATGTCTTATATACTACATGCCAGTATAGATTTGCAGAATTCCAAGCTTATTTGTGTAGCTGCAGCAGTTGAATGGGGCTGTGCATAGCTTTCAGCTCAGTTCTACCTAGCACTAATTCACTTAATAGCTTAACAAGTGTACCGGCCACACATACTGTGTGATGAGCATTGTTCTAAGACCTGCTGCTTGAGGATACATAGACAGCTGGAGTAAAAAGAGGATGAAACAGGGAGCTGATATGATTTATTCATTGAGCATTTTCAGAGCACAGTATGAAAGATGCTTTAGCAGACTTTAGCACATGGGGATTAACGAGGCACGGCTCTTGTCTATTGAGGGTCCTCCAACGTGGGAAAGTTCCCTGGATCTCTTTCCCTGTTCAAATGAAGCATCTCATCTCTGCTTCCCGTGTGTTCACATCTATGTTGAATTTCATTAATGATTTCATTTTTTTTTTTTTTTTTTTTTTTTTTTTTTTTTTGTCTGTAGCTTCTGGAATGTCTGTGCTTCTTTAGGGTAGAATTGCCATTACGTTCATTGTAGACGCTAGCCCCTTGGAAAAACTTACTAGATGCTAGCCCCTTGGAAAAACTTACAGCCTAGCAGATGGGATGGACCCCAGAGCAGCACTGTTTCGGTATCTTTCAGAGTCATGTAGACTGGGCATTATGGGATCTACAGCAGGGAATAATTATTATTATTATTTTTTTGGCCTGGGAATGCACATGACAGATACTTATATAAACAAGGAACTGGGGATTGGGAGCTGATACAGGTCTTGCCAGGAGACTAGAGGAAGTTTTAAAAAGATCCTTGGGGAGTTTTTCTTGTCTATAGTGGTCTCCATCCTTTCCTTATCCTGAATGCCCAGGGCAAGTGCCTGGGAGACTCTGCTGGCCTGATAGCGAGTCGATTCCTAGTCATCATGATTTCTGGCAACCCATTTTATAGGTGAGGATCTGGAGGCTCAGACATGAGAAGTATGTAATCAAGGCAGAGCCGGCTACAAATTGCTGAGTTTCGGTTGCTGCCCTCAAATATAGCTGCCACTTCATTCCCTGTGTTCTCTTGCCAGCTGCAGACTTGGAGGTTCCTGCCAGCCCAGAGAGGATTTCCTTTTGGATGGTGTTCAGATTGGTCAGACGTGTTTCTTCCTTATCTATTGCTGTTGTTGAAAAGGAGCCAGCTGGGCCTGTGGGTTTCCAAGATGCATGTAGACAGCAAGACAGGATGAAGTCTCCTCTAATTAGAAAGACACTCTTCCTGCTCCAGTTTGCATGGAAATCAGACAATCCTACACTGAATGAGATCAGGGAACTGAGGAGTAGGTATTGTAAAAAGACACGGAAAAGGAGTAATGAGGTTAGGATGACATTTACTGGAGGAATGGGGTCATGGCTATCCTTGCCCCAAATTAATCATCTGCCTTCAACATACACACACACACACACACACACACACACACACACACAAGGTGCTATGTTGGTTCTGTTTTTGATCCTAGATTGTTTGTTCTTGGAAAGTAATAAATATGAAAATGAAAAGGTAAAGTGAATATGCAAGACAAATAAGAAAATAAGAAATATTTTGACCTCTTCTTTGACATGATTGTTTCATTGAACTAAATGAGCTAATGTAGTTCTTTTCCTGTCCTCTTGAGAAAGCCACCATTATGTCATGATTTCCCAGTTTCTATGTCCTGTTTTAGACACATAACAACTGCTAGCAATTTCAAGTTTATTCACAACAGATTGAGGAACATGCCATTATTATTATTATTGCACTATAGACAACCAAACAAGACCTCAGAGGAATTAGTAGGCTCAACGCTAATAGTAGCAGACAGATCTAGAGTCTGTATATGTCATGATCTAAGGCTGACTTGATATGAACAATATCCTCTTTCTTGTTCATTCTTTGGACCATGATGTACGAGTTGTCCCCATCCTTTGAAACACCTCAGCCTGTCATTGACAAATTCAGCCCCATAACACTTTCATTTACACCAAGCAGGATGGAGATGCCCCGGGAGATAAGGGTTGTTCTACTGCATAAAGGTTACCACTGATATTTCAATGAAAACTAACTGGCTCAAGGAGTCATTAGCAAAAGTCTTTATTGGAGAATAGAGGCAAGATGATAGTCTTACATGAAAATCGGGATCTGCACGACAGGCGGGCCAGACCACAGGGGTTGAGAGTAGCAGGGCTTAAGGCAGGAACGTGATGGTTCATTTTTGATATTTCTGGCAACAGATTTGAGTGACTTGGAGGACCTGCACAGCTTTGATAGGTCCTTACTCTGAATGTCAGCCTGGGCCCTTCCTTTGGTGACTCTATTGTTCTATCTGGGTTTTTCTTTCCTATATTGGGGGAGACGAAAGCCTGGGGAACACTGTCAGCATACACTTGTCCCAGTGCTTACTGTTCACAGATGTGTTTTTTATGTCAATCTCTCCTGTGATGTACTCCATAATGGAGCATGGGAGGTATTACCATTACCCTTTGTGCTTGTTGCTGTCCCCAATTTTCTGATGTACAATCCAGGGTTTAAGGGAGACAGAGTTTGCTGTCTTAACACACAGCTAGGAAGCGTTTCTGATACAACTCAAGCTAAGAACTTTGGAATAAAGGGTCTCATTGTAGTGAAATTTCTCTCCCCTGTGAAGCAAGTAGTTGTACCTTTTTTTTCACCATTTGACTCCCCTCTTAGGCTGGGAGACAGAGTACCACAATGGGAATGTCTAAAGTGAAGTGTCTCCACTTAACACTTCTCTCAAGCCTTCTTCATCATCTGTGCTGTTTTCAGACATAGAAGAAAGTTACAAGGTCTTCCTTTATTATCAGAAAATAATTCTCTACCTCCCACCCCTGTTTAATAATAAAGCAGGGTGGGAGGGTGGGTGGTTAGTGACTGCTCACGGTAGAGGTTATCAAAAGGGAAAAAGATTGTTTCAGGTGTACACTTTCTTTAATTAGATATTTTCTTTATTTACATGTCATATGATATCTCCTTTCCCAGTTTCCTCTCCGAAAACAAAAAATAAAATAAAATAAAAAACCAAACCAAAACAAACAAAAAACCCTGTTCCCTCCCCTATCCCCCTGCTTACCAACCCATCCTCTCCTGCTTCCTGGTCCTGGCAATCCCCTACACTGGGGCAGAGAACCTTCACAGGGCCAAGGGCCTCTTCTCCCATTGATGACCAATTAGGCCATCCTCTGCTGCATATGCTGCTGGAGCCATTAGTTCCACCATATGTACTCTTGGGTTGGTGGCTCTGTCCCTAGGAGCTCTGAGGGTACTAGTTAGTTTACATTGTTGTTCGTCTTAAGGGGCTACAAACCCTTCAGCTCCTTGGGCCCTTTCTCTAGCTCCTTCATTGGGGATCCTGTACTCAGTTCAATGAATGGCTGTGAGCCTATACTTCTGTATTGGTCGAGTACTGTCAGAGCCTCTCAGGAGACAGCTATATCAGACTCCTATCAGCCATCAGTTGGCCGGCATCCACAATAGTGTCTGGATTTGATGGTTGAATATAGGAAGGATTCCCAGGTGGAACAGTCTCTGTATTGTCCTTCTTTCAGTCTCTGCTCCATAGTTTGTCTCTGTAACTCCTTCCATGAGTATTTTGTTCCCGCTTTTAAGAAGGAACAAAGCATCCACACTTTGGTCTTTCTTCTTCTTGAGTTTCTTGTGGTTTGTGGGTAGTACTTTGTGTATTCTGATCTTCTGGGCTAATATCCACTTATCGGAGAGTACATACCATGTGTGTTCTTTTGTGACTGGGTCATCTTACTCAGAATGATATTTTCTAGTTCCATCTATTTGCCTAAGAATTCCAAACTTCATTGTTTTTAATAGCTGAGTGGTACTCCATTGTGTAAATGTACCACATTTTCTGTATCCATTCCTCTGTTGAGGGGCATCTGGGTTGTTTCTAGTTTCTGGATATTATAAATAAGGCTGTTATGAACATAGTAGAGCATGTGTCATTATTACATGTTGGAGCATCTTCTGGATATATGTCCAAGAGTGATATAGCCCTCTGGTAGTATTATGTCCAATTTCTGGAAGAACCGGAAAACTGATATCCAGAGTGGTTGTACCAGCTTGCAATCCCACCAGCAATGAAGGAGTGTTCCTCTTTCTCCACAGCCTCTCCAGCATCGGCAGTCACCTGAGTTTTTCTTTTTCTTTTTTCTTTTTTGGAAATTGTCTGGTCTTTATTTATTTTATTATTATTATTATTTAGGTATTTTCTTTATTTATATGTCAATTTCTCCTTCAAACAAAAACAACAAAAACAAACTCCTGTTGCCTCCCCCATCCTCATGCCTGCCTCCACACCCTCTCCCACTTATTGACCCTGGCATTCCCCTACACTGGGGCACAGAACCTTCACAGGGCCGAGGACCTCTCCTCCTATTGATGATCAGCTTTGTAATCCTCTACTACACACATGCTGCCAAAACAATCAGCCCCACCATTGGTTGGTGGTTGGGTCCTTGGGAGCTCTGAGGGTACTAGTTAGTTCATATTGTTGTTCGTCCTAAGGGGCTGCATACCCTCCAGCTCCATAGAACCTTTCTCTAACTCCTTCATTGTGGACCTTGTACTCAGTTCAATGGATGGCTGTGAGCCTCTACATCTGTATTAGTCAGGTATTGTCAGAGCCTCTCAGGAGATAGCTATATTAGGCTGGCTTGTCCTTCAGTCTCTGCTCCATAGTTAATGTCTGCCACTCTTTCCATGGGTATTTGATTTCCCCTTTTAAGAAGGAATGAAATGTCCACCTTTTGGTCTTCCTTCTTCTTAAGTTTCTTGTGGTTTGTGGGTTGCTCTTCCTGTATTCTGAACTTCTGGGCTAATAATCACTTATCAGAGAATGCATACCATGTGTGTTCTTTTGTGATTGGGTTACCTCACTCAGGATGATACTCTCCAGACCCATCCATTTCCCTAAGAATTTTATAAATTCATTGTTTTTAATAGCTGAGTAGTACTCCATTGTGTAGATGTACCACACTTTCTGTATCCATTCCTCTGTTGAGGGACATCTGGGTTGTTTCCAGTTTCTGGCTATTATAAATAAGGCTGCTATGAACATGGTGGAGCATGTGTCTTTATTACATATTGGAGCATCTTCTGGGTATATGCCTAGGAATTTTTCATTCTAGCCATTCTGACTGGTGTGAGATGGAATCTCAGGGTTGTTTTCATTTGCATTTCTCCGATGACTAAGGATGTTGAACATTTCTTTAGGTGCTTCTCAGCCATTTGGTATTCGTCAGTTGAGAATTCTTTGTTTAGCTCTGTACCCCATTTTTTCATGAGTAAGAGTTTAATTGAGAGGGAGAGAGGGGACAGTAGCAGGAAGAAAGGAGGGAGGGAGGAAGGGAGGGAGAATTGTTCTGTTGTACAGCTTAAGGTCCAGGATGGTGATTCCACCAGAGGTTCCTTTATTATTGAGAATAGTTTTTGCTATCATAGGTTTTTTGTTATTCCAGATGAATTTGCAAATTGGTCTTTCTAAGTCTGTGAGTTGGAATTTTGATGGGGATTGCATTGAATCTGTAGATTGCTTTTGACAAGATGACCATTTTTACTATATAAAATGATCTTTCCATCTTCTGAGATCTTCTTCAATTTCCTTCTTCAGAGACTTGAAGTTTTGTCAAACAGATCTTTTAGTTGCTTACTTAGAGTCACACCAAAGTATTTTATATTATTTGTGACTATTGTGAAGGGTGTTGCTTCCCTAATTTCTTTCTCTGCCTGTTTATCCTTTGTGTAGAGGAAGGCCACTCATTTGAGTTAATTTTATAACCAGCTACTTTGCTGAAGTTGTTTATCAGGTTAGGAGCTCTCTGGTGGAATTTTTGGGGTCACCTAAGTATACTATCATATCATCAGCAAATAGTGATAATTTGACTTCTTCCTTACCAATTTGAATTCCTTTGATCTATTTTTGTTATCTAATTGCTCTGGCTAGGACTTTAAGTACAATATTGAATAGATAGGGAGAGAGTGGGCAGCCTTGTCTAGTTTCTGATTTTAGTCAGATTGAGTCAAGTTTCTCTCCATTTAGTTTGATGTTGGCTACTGGTTTGCTGTATAATGCTTTTACTGTGTTTAAGTATGGGCCTTGAATTCCTGATCTTTCCAAGACTTTTATCATGAAAGGATGTTGGCTTTTGTCAAATGCTTTCTCAGCATCTAATGAGATGATCATATGTTTTTTATCTTTGAGTTTGTTTATGTAGTGAATTACGTTGATGGATTTATATATATTGAACCATCCCTGCATCACTGAGATGAAGCCTATTTTATCATGGTGGATGATCGTTTTGATATGTTCTTGAATTAGGTTTGCAAGAATTTTATTGAGTATTTTTGCATCGATACTCATAAGGGAAATTGGTCTGAAGTTTTCTTTCTTTGTTAGGTCTTTGTGTGGTTTAGGTATAAGAGTAATTGTGGCTTCATAAAACGAATTGGGTAGAGTACTTTCTGTTTCTATTTTGTGGAACCATTTGAGGAGTATTGGTATTAGGTCTTCTTTGAAGGTTTATAAAACTCAGCACTAAATCCATCTGGTCCTGGGCTTTTTTTGGTTGGGGGACTATTAATGACTGTTTCTATTTCATTAGCAGATATGGGACTGTTTAGATCATTGATCTGATGTTGATTTAACTTTGGTACCTGATATCTGTCTAGAAAATTGTCCATTTCATCTTGGTTTTCCAGTTTCGTTGAGTATAGGCTTTTGTAGTCAGATCTCATGATTTTTTGGATTTCCTCAGTGTCTGTTCTTATGTCTCCCTTTTCATTTCTGATCTTGTGAATTAGGATACTCTTTCTGTGCTCTCTAGTCTGGCTAATGCTTTGTCTATTTTGTTGATTTTCTCAAAGAACCAGCTCCTGGTTTGGTTGATTCTTTGTATAGTTCTTTTTTGTTTCCATTTGGTTGATTTCAGCCCTGAGTTTGATTATTTCCTCCCTTCAACTCCCCTTGGGTGAATTTGCTTCTTTTTGTTCTAGACCTTTCAGATGTGCTGTCAAATTGCTAGTGTATGCTCTCTCCAGTTTCTTTTTGGAGTCACTTAGAGATATGAGTTTTCCTCTTAGGACTTCTTTCATTGTGTCCCATACGTTTGGATATGTTGTGGCTTCATTTTATTGAACTCTAGAAAGTCTTTAATTTCTTCATTTCTTCCTTGATCAAGTTATCATTGAGTAGAGTGTTGTTAAGCTTCCATGTGTATGTGGGCTTTCTATTGTTTATGTTCCTATTAAGGAGCAGCCTTAGTCCATCGTGATCTGATAGGATGCAAGGAATTATTTCAATCTTCTTGTATCTGTTTAGGCCTGATTTGTGACTGACTATATGCTCAATTTTGGATGAGGCACCATGAGGTACTAAGAAGAAGGTATATTCTTTTGTTTTAGGATAAAAAGTTCTATAGATATCTTTTGTTTTTTTTCTTTTAATTTCCAAACTCTTTATTCACAAATAATGATATATATATATATATATATCATTCCATCAAAATATACATATATTATACATATATATACATATATATTAATCATTCCATTTGTTTACATCTCAAATGATACCCTACTTCCCAGTTACCCCTCCACAAACCCCCCATTCCACAACTTCCCTCTCTTCCCACCCCTCTGCCTCTATGAGGGTGCTCCTTCACCCAACCTCTCCCACCCAACCCCTGCAGCATCCCCTTATGCTGGGGCATTAAACCTCCACAGGACCAAGGCCCCCCCCACCAATGTCAGACAAAGCCATTCTCTGCTACATATGTCTCTGGAGCCATGGGTCCCTCCCTGCACATTCCTTGCTTGGTAGTTTAGTTCCTGGGAGCACTGGGTGGTCTGGCCAGCTGATGGTGTTTTTCCTATGGAGTTACAATAGCCCTTAGCTCCTCTAGTCCTTTTGCCACTCCCCATCATGGTCACAAGATAATTTCTATAGACATGGATGTGAAGTGTAAGTGTCCATGGCACATGAATGATTCATCACTGAAAACAATGTCTTCAATTAGCTCAGCTTGCTGGGTAGGAGCAGCCATGATACCCCCCCCCCATTTATGATTATAAGTTCACAGGTTCAGGAACACTGCTTGGAGATAGCTTTGGATTGATCATCTACATCTAGATTTTTTTTTTTGGAAGGAAAGGATTTATTTGGCTTAAGCATCCACATTATTGCTCATCACTGAAGGAAGTTAGGATAGAACTCAGTGTAGGAACCTGGAGGCAGGAGCTGATAGAGAAGCCATGGCAAAGTGCTGCATATGGCTTGCTCCTCGTGGCTTACTCCCCTGCTTTTTTTTTTTTTTAATTAGATATTCTCTTTATTTACAAGTAAATTTTTCCTTTCCCAGTTTCCCCTCCAAAAAACAAACAAACAAACAAAAACAACAAGAACAACCCACTTTTGCCTCCCCCCTTACCATGCCTGCCACCCCACCCTCTCCCACTTATTGGCCCTGGCATTCCCCTACACTGGGGCACAAAACCTTCACAAGGCCGAGGTCTTTTCCTCCTATTGATGATCGAATTTTCAATCCTCTACTATACACATGCTGCCAGAATATTCAGTCCCGCCCTGTATAGTCCTTGATTGGTGGTTGGGTCCCTGGGAGCTCTGAGGGTACTAGTTAGTAATTGTTGTTCATCCTAAGGGGCTGCAAACCCTTCAGCTCCATAGATCCTTTCTCTAACTCCTTCATTGGGGACCGAGTACTCAGTTCAATGAATGGTTGTGAGCCTCTACATCTGTATTGGTCAGGTATTGTCAGAGCCTCTCAGGAGATAGCTATATGCTTGTCCTTCCTTCAGTCTCTGCTCCATAGTTAATCTCTGCCACTCCTTCTGTGGGTATTTGATTCCCCTTTTTAAGAAGGAATGAAATGTCCACCTTTTGGTCTTCCTTCTTCTTAGGTTTTTTTGTGGTTTGTGTGTTGTTCTTCCTGTATTCCAA
>JADRCD010210211.1:0-15708 GCA_019843815.1 Montemys delectorum
TGTGTGTGTGTGGTGTGTGTATGTGTGGTGTGTGTGTGGTGTTTGTGTATGTGGGGATGTATGTATGTCTATGTGTGTGTATGTGTGTGTGTTTCATGTACCTCATGCTGGCCTTAAGCTAACTGACGATCCTGCCTCAGCCTCCTCAGTGCTGAAATTACAGATGTATGCCACCATGCCTGGCGCCATGAGTTTGGTATATAAGGCAATGCAATATCATGGAAATATCTCTTATATTCTAAGAGACTGGAACTTTTCCTGGGTCTCACAGCCAAAGTTAATAAATACCTTGAGGTCACTTAAAACTAAGAGTCCATTATGTATTCAAACTGTGTTTAACCTGCCTTTAAGAGAACACGCCTTCATCTCAGCCCTTGGGAAACAGAAGCAGGTGAGTCTCTGAGTTTGAAACCAGCCTGGTCTACATAGTGAGTCCCAAGACAACCAGAGCTACACAGTGAGGAGAGTGGGGGAAAGGGGGGAGGAGGGAAGAAGAGAGAGAGAGAGAGAGAGAGAGAGAGATTAACTTTTACAGCCTAAACTAATGTATAGCTGTAATCTAAGTTTATGCCTCTGACCCAGATAATATATAGGAATCATTTGCTGAAAGCAGCAAATTCAGAGATTAAAAGCAGTCTTTTTTTTTTTTTGAGACAGAGTTGCTCTGTATAGCTCTGGCTGTCCTGGAACTCACTCTGTAGACCAGGCTGACCTCGAACTCAGAAATCCGCCTGTCTCTGCCTCCCAAGTGCTGTGATTAAAGGCGTGCGCCACCACCACCCAGCAAAAGCAGTCTTCTAAACTGAATAACCACCATACATGTTAAATACAACACTTGGATATTAGTTGATCAACAATGATATTTTTAATACCATTTGATATCTGGGTCAGTTTGGGTTAGTTGGAGTCACTGACTTAATCCCATGGACAACTCTGTTAAAGATTTCTTTGAAGTATCTCTTATTCTTTCCCCCATGTGATGCCCTCTGTGCTGTCTTTGTTAGTGACAGGACACACCGACATTGTGCTAGGAAGATCCAGGCGTTAGTGCAGCCTTTCCCAGGTACCATCACATCTGCTCAGAAGGACCATTTGGTCCTCTTCATTTGGAAAAGAGCTATTGGACACCTTCAATATGCCAGGACTTATACAGAGTCTGGGGCTGACCAACAACTAATACACACTCCTCTGACCTGATCTCCAAGACTTTGCTTCTATGAGTGTCAATGACAAGCATGGCTCATTGGTGCATCTGTTACTTTTCTATTTCTGTGATAAAGCACCATGACCCAAGGCAACCTAAGAAGAATGGGTTTATTTGGGGATGCATAAGTCCACTGAGTAGCTGAAAGCTGACATCAGGAGCCAGAAGCTGAAGGAGCTGGAAGCTGAAGGATCGAATCTTCAACCTTAACAAAAAGCAGAGAGCAAACCAGAAGTAGAGTGAGGTCATGAACTCCCAAAGCCCGCCTCCAGTGTGGTACTTCCTTCTGGAAGCCTCTGCATCCTAAAGGCTCCACAGTCTCCTCAAAAAGCTCCCGGAACTGGGGACCAAATACGTGACCTATGAGGGGCATTTTTCATTCAAATTGCCACACTGAGCCTTCTAGCAGCTTGTTTCTTGAAAGATGTTCCAACAGTATCAAACAAAATACTCAGTGTGGTTGCCAAAATGAAGAGGAGCTGGAACCTGGACAGATGAGAGGAGGGGAGTATTCTGCTCCTTGCCAGGATTGCGAGGCTTGGCCCTGGTGTGTGTCCCGGTTATTGCCGTGAGGGCTGGATCTCTGATGGTGACTTATGCTCTTGATGCTCTTGTGCCCTTCAGAATGGGAAGGAAACCCCATCCCCAGCGCCACATGAAGCCAAGAAGTACCTCGTTCCTTGCTGCTTCGTCCCCACGAACACTCCCCCGAGTGCTACCCTGCTTGTAAGAGGGCTGAATAAATAGATGCATGCCTCATCGACCCTAAACCATGATCGTTCTTCAATAAGTCCCTCACTTCCTGACCCAATCCGTTGAAATACATAAATTCAGGGAGGATTCATATTAACACTATACTGTACAAGTTAAGGGAAGAGATTTGTGGGTTTCGATTCAAGATCTGTATTTTCTACGTGACAGGGCAAATTAAATATCCTCTCTGGGTCTGCGGGTAAAGCTGAGTTGATAGGGAGTTTACAAAGCGTGCACAAAGCCCTGGGCTCAATCTCCTCTAGCACTGCATAAAACCAGGCATGATGACACCTGCTTGTAATTCCTGCACTTGGAAAGTGGAGGCAGGAGGATCTGACCTACATAGGGATCTTCTGTGTTCGTCATCATAAATAAGAGTAATAATAGTGCCTATCTCATAAGGATAATAACAGAGTTCATCTCGTCAGGTTATTATGATTTTAAAATGATGTATAAGTGAGCCTGGAACCTGGTGAGCACAATAAAAGTGCAAGCTAAAGCTAACTGTGGAGTCTGTGCCAGTCACTCAGCTGAGCACCCACATAACCTTGTTTTATCCTCACAGCGCCCTACGAGACTGTTACATTTTTTACAAATGAGAAATCTGTAACAGAAGAATCATCTCAAGCAAGGCAAGTGGCTTGTCCAAGGCTCAGCGTAAACAGCATGAGCACACAAGACAAGGCCACCACTACAGGGAAACCTTTATGAAGCAAATAAAATTTTTCCTGATGATAAATGCAATGCAGCAGGTAGAATGAGATGAGGGCATGTGACCGAGACAAAGGAGCCTCTAAGGAAGCGACTTTGCTGTGTTGCTGCTTTTCCTGTGCTCAGAGCTATCGTGGTTTACCTCGACACATTTTAATAGCACTCAATACTTCAGTAGAACTATCAAATTTTCATTTCCTTTACTCATGTGGCCCCCAGACCCCTTAGGCACATTTGTCTATTGCTTGTTTGGTTTATCACAAGAGGAAAAATGTGTACCTCACAGGAAAATATGTTCGGCATTATTAGAACATCTATTCCACGGTAACCCACCAATTGCAATCTAGAACAGCAAGTTCTTTGGCTGCGAGCTAGAGGGATAAGGAGGTACAAAGGACAACATATACTGAGGTTCCAACCTTAAATTTATCCTGAGAGATCACCCCTCCCCTCTTCACTGGCAGTCCTCAATCTCTCTGCAACTATTATTTAAAAATATTCTCTCTCTGTCTCTCTCTTTGTGTATCTGTGTGTGTCTCTGTCTCTCTCTGTCTGTCTCTCTCTCTCTGTCTCCCTCTTTGTGTGTCTGTGTGTGTCTCTGTGTCTCTGTCTGTCTCTCTCTCTCGCTCTCTCTCTCTCTCTCTCTCTCTCTCTCTCTCTCTCTCTCTCTCTCTCTGTTTGTCGCCTGTAAGCCAGGCTGGACTCAAACTGGTCCCTGGGGAGTACAACCCATTCTTGTTCTTCTCTGTCCAAGTTTTAAGTATATTCGGTGAAATAACCTAGCTATATGGTCAAGGATGCTCTTGAATTTCTAATCCTCTTTTCCTACTTTGCGAGTGTTAGGATTAAAGGCACTGCTTATGGAGTGCTTGGGATTGAACCCAGAGCTCATCACATGCTAGGCAAGCACTCTGCCAACTAGGCTATGTTCCCCAAGCCCAACACTCTTTACTTTCTGCACATAAAGAGCCCTTTTAGGTCTGGAGACTGGGAGGCCAGGATCCAGATATCCACACCACAAGGTTGTCTCCACTGAAGGCTTGCAGTGGGGTGAGGTCGAGAGGGTGTTCTGTCTCATGCACAGCTCTAAGCTTCTGGCATTGGCAGCCCTGCTTTGCACTCCCTGGGTTGCCTCTTCATCACTTCAGTCTCTACTGCCATCATCATACACCATCTTCCTTGTTCTATGTCCTTGTATATGAAGAATCTCCCTTTACTAATAAACACCCAAGCCACATAACTTGGTGACTAGATCCACAAACAACTTCTTTCCAAATAAGGCCACATTCTCCAGTCCCAAGAATTAGGACTTACTAATTTCCAAAATAACATACTTTATTTTCCTGCACGGTGAGGAATATCATTTTGCATGAGAGCATCTTTGTGCAAACTGGGAACATCCCCTCTGGATGGATATTGCCCCTCTGCTCATAGCTTACCGACCAGAGAATACCTGTATGTGAATTATACAAATATCCATTCCCCTAATAGCAGGAGTCACACACCAGAACATAAAAGGCTTTGTGCTCAGAGCTGAGGCTAGATTTCCATCCAGCCCCCTCCAACCTTCTTGACAATACATAATCTATTCAGCCATATGTGCCAACCAACCCTTGCCTGCTCTACACTCAGGTAGCTACTTCTAAACAGCACCTCCCTCTATCTCTCCTTCCAGTCTTACATGGGGGAGTGGATCAAAACCCATACCTGTTCTCTGTCTAGTTTTTGGCTGTAATTTGTGGAATGCAGTGAGTGATTCTGTAACTCCTATAACCACCTGATATTTTTCCCGTCTAATAACTCTTCCCTTCTTTTCTGAAGCCACACCCTGTTTACCCTGTGTCAGCCACTTCTTTTCTATTTGTAGTTCATCTGGTTTGGATGCAACTAAACCCAATTCCAGGCTTGGTCAATCAGAACACCCCATCCTTCAGCATAATGATTGATCCTAGACTAGTCATCCTAGACTATTGATCCTAGTCTACACATGATCTATAACTTTCGCTCAGACTGTGAAGCAGAGGCACTTTGTCTCTGTGCAGATGGCTATATTGGAAGGATGTGCCTGGAGCAGTTAGAAAATAAAGCTACCCCAGAGGAGAGTGGAACTGAGACATAGATAATTGCTATAACTTAATCATTTGGTTCCAGCTATGCCTAATGTTAGATAGATATGCCTGCTGAACTTTACATGGGCTAACAGATTCTCCTTCTGTTGTGATTGGTAAACATGTATTTATATCTCTTGTAATTAAAAATTATCCTTTTATTGTAATTTTATTTTTGGGTTTTTTTGAGACATGTTTTGTGTGTGTGTGTGTGTGTGTGTGTGTGTGTGTGTGTAGCCTTGGCTGTCCTGGAACTTGTTCTGTAGACCAGGCTGGCCTCTAACTCAGAGATCCGCCTGCCTTTGCTTCCCAAGTGCTGGGATTAAAGGTGTGCACCACCCCCCACCCCCAGCTTTTTAAATTATCTTTTTAAAATAGAAAAGTTGTATTACTTTTGTTTGTGTGCATACATATGTGTGTGGGCACACATGCCACATAGAGGTCAAAGAGCAACTCTTAGGAGTCAGTTCTCTTCTTTCACCTTGTGGGTTCCAAGGATTCAACTCACATAATCGGGCATGGTGGCATTTACTTTAGCATTGAGGCATCTCTCTGGGCTCTAATTGAAAGAATTGTTACTGAATGCAATATCCAGTGCTTCCATTGCCTCTCTTCAATCCTTCTAGAGTCCCGTGTCCATCTGGTCGACCAAGGTCTACTTAATGAGGAGGCATTAACCAAGTTAAAGAAACTCCCCACTATGGTAGATTGGAATGAATCCGATGACTGCATAGACTTTGTAACACAAGTGAACGAGAAGCAGGTGGCTGATGGATAAGTAGAAAGCACCTTCTACATTTTTCTGAAGTGACCAGTTCTGTGGTTTTGCTTCACTTTCCTGTAAAATCCACCACCTTTCCTGATCTGAGTCTCCTCTGTGAATCTAGGCCAATACTGATCTAGGCTGCTGGAGGCAGACGCTGATCCTTACTCTCTACCTCCTCTGCTCAATAGCACTGGCTACGAGCAGCATCCTGACTGGCTCTCCAAGTGTTCTTGCATCATGGAACCTTTCCTGGTTGTTGTAGTCTACCCTGACCACCAACACCCCTTTCTGAGTCCATCAAGATCTTCTTGTGTTGCACTGTACCAAGCCTATTTCCATAATTCCCTTTTAGGGTGTCTGAAGAAGGACAGAGTCTCCTCCCAAACTTCTTTTAAAGATTTATTTATTTATTTATTTATTTATTTGTGTGTGTGTGTGTGTGTGTGTGTGTGTGTGTGTCTTCTAGAATGTATGTGCACTTATGTATTGGTACTCTCCAAGGCTAGAAAAGGGCATCAGATCTCCTAGAGCTAGGGTTACATGAGGATGTGAGCTGTCCAACTTGGGTGCTGGGAATCAAACTGGGATCCTCTGCCAGAGGAGCAAGTGAGTGACTCTTAACTGCTGATCCATCCTCTGTCTGACAAACAAATAGATACCATCCACAGACATTTACAAATGGAAGCCCCTGTTTCCATACTGTGTATGCCAATGTATGTCTTTATATCTGTACAAACTGAGAATACTGTGTGATATTATACAATCATGTTCACTGAAGAGAAATGACAGTACACAGAACACAGATTTTTTTAAAAAATTTTTTAAATTTATTATATGTGAGTACACTGTAGCTGTCTTCAGACATTCCAGAAGAAGGCATCAGACCTCATTATGGATGGTTATGAGCCACCATGTGGTTGCAGGGATTTGAACTCGGGACCTTTGGAAAAGCAGTCAGTGCTCTTAACTGCTGAGCCATCTCTCCAGCCCTCAGAACACAGATTTTTAAAAACTATTTTAAAAAACTTTTTATTTGTTCTTTGTGATTTTTATATCATGTTCCCCAGTCCCACTTATCTCCTCCCAACCCCCTTGCGACCTCCCCTAACAGAGAAAAAAAAAATGTCATCATGGAAGCTCTCTTTTGTCCACACTTCTTTGCTTGTAAATGTCATTGCAATGACTCATTGGCCTCTAATTTCTGCTACTCTATCAATACTGGAATCTCATTGGGATCCCTCTCAGATACCCTGTTGTTGCCATGTGTCATGGAGATCCTGTAGAATAGGCCCATTTATGCACTCCAGCAGTTCAACAATGGAGTAGATGTTGGGTGGGCCAATTGATCTGGGCCTGAGAGGTAACAGAGATGGTCAGTCTACCAACTCTCATGCTCTTGGGGCTGGCTCACCTCCAACCCCCACCACCAGGACCAGCTCTACTGTGCTGTCCAGATGAGGTACCTGCTTTCTCAAGTGCTGCAGCCAGTGAGGGACTTGACCAGTTCTCCCACTCTCTTAATTCTGGGGCTGGCTCTCACATCTGCCTTAGATTGGGTGAGGGAAGAGGGAAAGGAGGACGGTGTCTCTCCCTTGTCTGCACTACCACCTAGCAAGCAAGAGGAAGGACCAGCTCTCTTGTGCACACGTCCTTGGGCACAGCTCACCTCCAAACCCCCATATCCAGGGCCAGCTCTCCTGTGCTGCCCAGGCAAGGTACAGGTCTGCAGAGAGCACAGAGCACAGAATTTGAAAAGCAGTAAACATCTGCTTAGCTTGCATCTAATGCAGAAAGATCTGAGGGCTAATATTCCTTTCTCTGCTTGTTTCTATACAGGGACAATTCCAGTTTTTGCTAATTGCTCCTCCTGAGAAATTCTGCTCAGCCTGTTGTGATGGATCTCCGAAGCTGGCACAAGACCAGCCTGGTCCCAGGCTGAATAAATTAACAGTGACAATCAGGGGAATTGAAGATGACATGCTTCTAGGTGAAGCTACATCTCTCTGTGACTAGTGTGGCCCTGGTTCTGTGATATGAGGAAACCTCAGTTACTCAATTCTGCCTGGGGATTTAATTTTGAGGACGGTAAGGGGAACGCGTTCTCCTTTTTTCCCATGAGCGCAGAGGAAGCACAGATGTAAAACATACATGATATGATGCCTGTCCTTTCCAGTTCTACCCAATAGACAGTTCAGGATAGGGCTACCTATTATGGGGGAAACTCTGTCTTGGTCTGAAACCACTCAAACAATTTACTACCTTCGTTCTGTCTTGTGTTAGGTTTGCTTCATGGATATAGACCTGTTTTCCTCATTTGAGTATGGGACTCAAAAAGCCTCCAGAAGGTTGTGTCAAAGACCATCAGGGCTTGGGTAACAAAGTATTCCAGGCACTTTGTAAGTGTGCGTGTGTGTGTGTGTGTGTGTGTGTGTGTGTGTGTGTGTGTGATCTATTCTAACTGTAGTGACTATGGCGTCTCCTGTCAGCTCCTTCACAACAGTTCACTGCTCTGCTCACTCAACCTCCAGAACACAGTGCTGCTTCTGTCGATTTTTATTCCTCCTCCTCCTCTTCTTCCCCTTCCTCCTTTCCCTTCTTCTAATTTTCTTCTTCTTCTTCTTCTTCTTCTTCTTCTTCTTCTTCTTCTTCTTCTTCTTCTTCTTCTTCTTCTTCTTCTTCTCCCCCCTCTCCCCTCCCTCTCCCCCTCCCTCTCCCCCTCCCCCTTTCTTCTTCTTCTTCTTCTTCTTCTTCTTCTTCTTCTTCTTCCTCTTCTTCTTCTTCTCCTCCTCCTCCTCCTCCTCCTGCTGTTCCTCCTCCTCCTCTTCTTTCTCTCTTTCTTCCTTTCGTTCTTTCTTTCTTTCTTTCTTTCTTTCTTTCTTTCTTTCTTTTCTTTTAGCTTCAAGATACTTCTCTGAAGCCAACCAATGCCAAGATGTATAGACCATGACAGTTCTAATTTGGTTCCTATGGCCAAACTATGTATTGGGAGTTTTGGGGGGTGGCAGGAAGAGGGTGGAGGGAATCATTGGAAATGGGTTCCATGAGGAATTTGCTCAGTTTTTGTTGTAGGGTGAATATTCCCTCCTCAACCTTACAGAATATGTAAGCCCTTACTTTTTATTTTGTTCCATTGAGGCCAGATATTATACATTTTTATTTTATATATTTTTTTAATGTTTTATTTTTTATTTTTTATTTTTGGTTTTTTCAAGTCAAGGTTTCTCTGTATAGCCCTGGCTGTCCTGGAACTCAATATGTAGACCAGGCTGGCCTCGAACTCAGAAATCCACCTGTCTCTGCCTCCCAAGTGCTGGGATTAAAATCGTGCGCCACCACTGCCTGGCGTTATTTTATAATTTTTTAAACATGGGTTCCTAGAATTTAACTCAGATAATTAGGTTTCTATTACAAGTGCTTTTACCTGCTGAACTCTCTCACTCACCTAAAAGAGGATATGTTTGTTGCACCATTCCCTGTGGTGGTGGCCCCGCCCTTTAGGAAGTCCAACAATGTCATACAAAACAGCTGTTTAGAGCCATGTTCCTGATTCTTCCCTCTTCTGATTGGATTCTTCTCCCCTGACCATGATCTAATTCCAGGCTCGCCTTCCTACTCCAGGCTCTACTTCCTATGTTTTCCCTTCACATATGGTGCTCTCATTAGCCCTCACTAGACTGTGGTCCTTGGTGCTCATACAAAGATACAACATTAGATTTGAAATTAAATTCATCTCCCCGTCACTGCCTGACTGGGATAGCACCAGGTAGTCAGCATCACACACCTGGGATGTCATGGTGTAGTCAGCATCACACACTTGGCACCTGTGTACCACATTCTGCACTAAGCCTTTTATTCTCATTCTCATTTGGTCACTTGTGGTGTTTTGAATAGGAATGGCCCCCACAGACCCATGTGACTGAATGGCCCAGGAGGAGTAGCACTGTTAGGGAGGGTGGTTTTGTCTGAGGAAGTGTGTCACTGTGGGATGGGCTTTAAGGTCTGTCTCCTAGGCTCAAGCTTCACCCAGTGTAGAACCAGTCTCCTTCTGTTGCCTCTGGATCAAGCTGCAGAACTCTCAGCCTCTTCTCCAGCACCATGTCTGTCCCCATGCCTCACTGTTTCCTGCCATGACAATAATGGGTGAAACCTTTGAATTATAAGCCAGCTCTGAATTGTCTATCCAGGTCTCCTCTCTAAGATTTTTTTTACTTAAGAACTTGCTATTTGAGATGTAAGGAAAATTAAATATTTTCCTTTATAAGAGTTCCCTTGTTCATGGCATCTCTTGATAGCGATGAACCCTCTACCAGCCCTGTGAAATAGATATTATTTTCACCTTGCATATGAAGTAACTATAGCTCACAAACTAAACTACATCTCCCCCTGTGATTAAAAAAAAAAAAAATCAAGAATTGAATCTGTCAGACTGCTAGCCCTCTATATGTAACTGTTCTTCCACAGCCCCCTCCTTGGATGGGGCTGTGGAAGAACAGCCCCTCCTCCAATCCTATGGTCTGATGTTTAGAGAAATTTAAAGATAACTTGCCACATGCAAATATCTCCTCCCTTGGTTTTCAGGCTTCTAGTTGTCCTCAGAAAGATCGTTCCAAACTCTGCCTGCCACACACATATTGCTCAATATATTAAGTCTTCCTTGAACTGGAATATATTTCTGGTTCTTAAACACAGCTGCCTGTCGCATCTTCTCAAGCACAGGAGTCTGTACTCCAATTTCAATACCACAAAGGTTTTTTTTTTTTTTTTTCCTCTTACTTTGCTACTCTTGAGGCACCTCTATCCTAGGTCAGTCAGGCCTGAGTTCCCCCGGCCCCAGGAACCAGACCCATTAGCCTGGCTGGATGAAAGAAGGTTGCAGAGCCTTACATGTTTTTATCGTACTATAGGCTAAGGAAGGCTTTCATAATGAAAGGATCTTGCCAAGAGTCGCTTTTCTACTTTCAGCTCTTACGGAAAACGGGCATGGAATCAAAGTGCACTGGTGCCAAGAAGGCCCACAAAAACCATCTGGTCCAAGCTCCTGAAGCCCAGAGACAGGGAGTCACTTAACCAAGGCACTATAGACTATTATCGTCGTTATCCAAATCCGTTGTTGAACCTAAGGTAAGGATGCAGTGGCAAGGAAAGGGTGCCAGGAATCCAGTCATACTCCTCGGGGACTGGCTGACTGCTCTGCTCTCCACTGGCGTTTCTGTCCAGGTCCTTCTCTCTGAGATTTTCCATTTAGGGATTTGCTATCTGGCCACTTCAAAATGATAGATGTAGGTAGGCCACATGACGTACTCTACACATCCAGTCTGGTCTGGGGTGGATTCTCACAATGGTGGATGTCCCTGAGATGGCTGAGGAATGAAATGGATATGGAGGAGTGGCGGTGGTGTAGAAAACAGGTGGTGGAGATGGCAGCCATATTTTCTTATTCAGATTATAGTCTCAGTCAGAATCTCACCTTGGTGAGATTTCTTGGAAGACCTAGGTTTGTTCTGTTACTTGTTTGTTTTTGAGACAGGGTCTCATATATCAAAAGTTGGTTTCCGATTCAACATGTAGTGGAGGATGACCTTGATCCACCTGCCTCCACCTCCCTAGTGCTGATGTTATAGGTGTGTTCTGCCACTACCACCAATTCCTGCAGTGCTGTGGATGGAGGCTTCATGACTGCTAGGTGAGCACTCCACCAACTCAACAACAACCCCACCCCCATCTCCCAAACCTAGTTTGTAAAAATTAGAAATCTGTACTTTCAAGCTGGGGACTAAGAACCAGAAAAGAAATGATATATATTTTAGTCATAAGTTAGTAAGAACCTAATGCAAAGGATACAGCTGAGGGCTGGGGAGGTTGCTCAGTTGGCAAAGTATTTGACCCTTAAGTATGAGAACCTGAGTTCAATCTCTAGCACTCACATAAAAAGCTAGACACGGTGGCCCACACCTGTGAACCCAGAGCCTTGGAGGACGGAGGCTCGCTGGGGCTCATTGGTCAGCTAGATGAGCTAGGTTCAGTGAGAGATTTAAAAAATAAAGAGGAGCGTGATTGAGGAAGACACCTGGCGTCAACCTCTGGCCTCCATGTGTGTGGACATAGAGGCACACCCCCACACATATAATCTGAGGTGGGGTAGGGGTGGGGTGAGATAGGGGCTCTGAGCTGTCTGCTGGAATCAAAGGATGTGATGATGACCAAGTCTCTAGAAGCTTAGATGAGACCTCTCTCTCTCTCTCTCTCTCTCTCTCTCTCTCTCTCTCTCTCTCTCTCTCTCTCTCATGGTTTGTTCTTAATATAGACCAGAGTTTACACATAAGTCGAGAGCAGGCCACCACAGTCTTAGACTGCACATCCTCACATATTTGCCACTTGGAAGAAAAGCTAACTGGCACCAACTTAAAAACAACCTTAAGCAAGCTTTCTGGTTGGCTTTGCTTTAATCACATGTCTCACTGGCAGGTTTGGCTGGAATCTCCTAGTCTGGGTGAGGGAGCAGTAGTGCTTCTTAAGGCCAGACTGCTTTTCCCAGAGCAACTGAGAGATACAAAAGTTGACTATTGTCAGGCGGTGGTGGCACATGCCTTTAATCCCAGCACTTGGGAGGCAGAGGCAGGCAGATTTCTGAGTTCGAGGCCAGCCTGGTCTACAGAGTGAGTTCCAAGATAGCCAGGGCTACACAGAGAAGCCCTGTCTCGAAAAACCAAAAAAAAAAAAAAAAAAAAAAAAAGTTGACTATTAATAGAAAGTTATTTACTAGAGGTCCTGTATCAAGCTAAGAATAGATTCAAGATGAGAAATAGAGTCAATTTAAAAATATCTATAATACTATCTATAATAATAGAAGTATCTAGATTGCTTGTTTTGTGTGTATAACATCGAAACCTTAGTACAATTGAACATTTCACACATTTGGTTTTTTTTTAAATATTTATTTGATTTTTAAAATTATGTGTATATGTTCCTCAGGGAGGTGGGGTGTGCACAGGTAAGTGTGGTTGTTCACAGAGGCCAGAGATGATATCAGATCCCCTGAGAATGAAGTTACAGGAAACTGAGCTGCCCAACGTGAATGTCGGAAAGTGAATTTGGGTCCTCTGGAAGGGCAGTGTGGTGCTTTGAATATGCTTGACCCAGGGAGTGGCACTATTAGGAGGTGTGGCCTTGTTGGAATAGGTAAGTGTCGGAGTGGACTTTGAGACCTTCCTCCCAGCTTTCTGGAAGAGTCTTCTGCTTGGCTTCGGAACGAGATGTACGAGTCTCAGCTTCTTCTCCAGCATACTAGGGCGCTGCCATGCTTCCTGCCTTAATAATAATCGACTGAACCTCTGGACCTGTAAGCCGGCCCCAATTAAATGTTGCCCAGGTTTGTCATCAGGAATGCCAGCTACTGTACAGTGAGCCCCAAGGAATGGTTCCTTCCTCAGGGACAGTAAAGCAGTGGCCCGCTTGAGAAGGATCAAGACTCCTCTACTTAGATGTGTCCTCCTCCAAAGTAGACTATTTGGACAACTAACAAATGAGGCCTGCCCCATTCTGAGCCATTTTGACATTTCCATTTGGGGATAACTGTAGAGAGACTGGGTTTAAGATTCCTGGAAATTCACCAATCTTGGTCTTGGATAACTTAGAAAAATTCTACGTGTTAGACTGAAAAATTTGACACTATTTTATATCTCCTCCTAACAGGGGTTCTCAGCCCTTCCTCGTGCTTTGACGCTTTAACACAGTTCCTCATGTTGTGGTGACCCACCCACCCCCAACCATCAAATTATTTTTGTTGCTACTTCATAACTGTAATTTTGCTACCGTTAAGAATTGTAATATAAATATTTTCTATGTGAACCCATGAAAGAGTCATTTGATACACACACACACACACACACACACACACACACACACACACACACGGTCATGCATGACTTGCAGGTTGCATTAAGAGGTAACATTTAGCCGGGTGGTGGTGGCGCACGCCTTTAATCCCAGCACTTGGGAGGCAGAGGCAGGCGGATTTCTGAGTTCGAGGCCAGCCTGGTCTACAGAGTGAGTTCCAGGACAGCCAGGGCTACACAGAGAAACCTTGTCTTGAAAAAGAAAAAAAAAAAAAAAAGGTGACATTTATATCTCTACCTCTTAAAACAGAGCTTAACCACGTGAGTGGCATTAATCAGACAGCAGCTGCAAATAAAGGCTTGAAAGGCATTTCTGCATTAGAATGTGATCTCTTGCTACCCAGAAAGCCTCTGCCCACTGATGGACAAGTCTGGATGGCCTTGGTGAAGATGAGACTACCTAGAGAGAGACCCCAGGTCTCTTAGTCACTTAAGCTGGGGCCCTAGACCAAAAAAAAAAAATCAGAGAACACCCAGCTTCAGCTGACACAGCGAGTCACAGGCACACACACACACATACAAATGTTTGTTCTCTTAAGCCATAAAGAGTGTGTGTGTGTGTGTGTGTGTGTGTGTATGTGTGTGTGTGTGTGTGTGAGAGAGAGAGAGAGAGAGAGAGAGAGAGAGAGAGAGAGAGAGAGAGAGGCTCAGTCAAACCCAGGGTCTTGGTATTACCTGTATCACTGAGCTTACCTCAGCCAAAGCCATTAAGATTTTGTCTTGTTGTTTTTGTTTGAGACAGAGTCTCACTCTATAACTCAAACTGGCCTGGAACTCCCTACGTAGCACTCCTCCTGCATCAGCCTCCCAATTGCTGAGATTAGAGGTGTAAGCTCCTATTCTTAGATGCCAGGAAGTTTTGAAGTGATCTGTTGTTTCTCAAAAACGAACAAACAAACAGCAACAACAACTAAACCATGAACTGCCAATCATGTTGGGACAGGTACTCCTCCCACTCTTAATGTTTAAAAGATTTGTATTCGATCAACCACCAAAGTTGTAACTGAAAAATTAAAACTTAACTGAAGAGTGTAAAAGCCAAAGTCCATGGGTAGTGGAGGTATTTGGACAATCTTTCCTGAAACAACTTTACAAAGGTGATTCGGGTTTCCTAATTACCTATTCCGGTAGCATCGTGTGCCTTTCTGTCACAGTGCCTCATAATTTTGTATATATACATACATACATACACATGCTCCCACACAGGTGCATATATATACAAATGTACATATATGTACATGTATATACATGTTTTCTCACTGAGACAAGATCTCTTATGGCTTAGCATGGTCTCCCATTGTCTATGCAGCTAAGGATGAGCTTGACCTTCTGATCCTCCTACCTTCTCCTCCTAGTGCTAAGATTATAGCCATGTGCCATTCATGTTCAATTTATACCATGATAGGATGCTAGGGATCACGTGTTCCATGCATGCTAGGCAAGCATTCTATCCACCAATCTATAGCTCTATAATTATATTTGAGGGATGATTTGACAGTGTCTAGACTAACAAGGAAGCTACATACTTCATGAAGGCAAGGATTGTGGCTAATTTGCCAGGGACATATTAGACATTGAGTTGCTTAATGAATACTTCATATAATAGACTTTCTCGGGTACCCCATGAAGCCCAGTATCCAGGGAAGAAGCTTTGGAGCAGGGACAGGCGATGAGTGGTGGGAAGTCGGGCCTGCAGGATGCTTATTTTATTCTATGTTTTGAAGCTAAATTCACAAAGGAATTGGGGTGCAAGAGTTCAACTGAAAAACCTTGAGATCTAGTTGGTACCCCACCCCCCACCCCATCTATTCTTCATCTGAGGCACTGTGAGAAAAAAATGGAAAAGGTTTGACTCAGACAGAGGTAGATTCAAATGGTTCCAGGGGCTGCCTTGGGTATATGTACTGTGCTAGGTCCATTTCCTCTCCTGCCAAATGGAATCCTAAAATAAGATCTTCTAAGTTTCACCATATAACTACCTGACAAGCAGAAGTCACTGGTTTTTATCTGTGATATTTAACATCACAAGGCCCTTAGTAGGTACTTGAAAGAGGTGAATTTCTTCTTTGAGCTGATCCAAGACCTAGTCCTGGCTCCATTACTCAGGGGGCTCTCCAGGTAATTAAAGGAACCTTAATCTTCTTGTCTGTGAAATAGGAAGCTGGACAAGGTCTTCTCTGAGCTACTTTCCATATCTAATATTTGATGGGTCTGACTCCACTAGGTGCACCATATCCCACTGCTGCTAGTACAAATGAACAATGCTACAGA
>JADRCD010210212.1:17301-29575 GCA_019843815.1 Montemys delectorum
TCTCTCTCTCTCTCTCTCTCTCTCTCTCTCTCTCTCTCTCTCTCTCTGTCACACACACACACACACACACACACACACTTGCCACAAACTTGAAATCAGAGAGACTGACATCCCTTACTTTATAATTTCTGATCATTTTACTGCAGAGAGTGGACAATCCCAGAGGCAGTCAGGACACAGAGCCATTGGGCAGTAGCTAAATGTAATTTCATTGTTATTATAGATGCATATTATATGTGTATGTGCTTGTGTATGTGTATGTATATGTACTCATTGATACTACGAAATAACTTTCTAGCCAAACCTCTGATTTTTTCTTTCAGTTTTCTCCTTGAATTCCTCCTAATTCATCTTTTGCTTCTCTGGTCTTAAGAACATTACTACATTGTGTAGACAGTGATCAAGATTTATTTTGTGACTCTGTTCCTTCCCATCACAGAGGCTTGGAAAAGCCCAGCTCTACAGACCCAAGGAAGAGCTGCAGGCCATCTGCTGGCAGAATTCTTTCTTGTTTGAGAGATGACAGTTTTGATCAGTTGACAGTGTAAGGTTCAACACATTGTGCAGAGCAATTAGCTTCACCCAGAGCCCACTAACTTAAGTGCTAATTTCATCCAAGAGAAGCATTTGCCCATAAATGCCCAAACATTTGGGAAGCCTACCTAGCCATAGTGACAGATTAGCCTTGGTTACAGACACTCTCAAGCTATGTTCTGTGGAGCACTAACCAGACTTAGGAATTCTTCCTCAATTTTCACTCTCATTACTACAGGGGAAAGAATAGATGATAATAAGAGAGTCCCTGTTTGTTTACTATCCCATTATTCCAGTTAGCTGAAACCAACCATAGCTTAAAAATATTGAATTGAAAGTTCCAGAAATAAACAAATCCAAAATCTTAAATTGAATTTAACAGTTGTCCTGTTCCACAATGCTTTTGTTATATAATCCTTAATTAACTTGATAATGGCCAATATATGCAAGACTAAATGATTCAAAAGAGGAATTGGGCATATTACTTGGAAAGACAGATGAATCCTGGGGCATATAGGAAAATCATTGCAAGCTATATAGCTAAAGCATTCATTGGAGCTAGCTGTACATGTAGCTGGAAATAGCTGTATATGAGGGATTTATACTTGTATATAAGGGATTTAACTGCTGCATCTGTTGAATATTTCACAGCCACTATCTCCTTAAAAGACAGTGTCATCAAAATTACTTAAAAATATGCTACTAGTAGAAAAGAATATATTAATTTAGGAATCATATTCCTCTCCATCCTTATATTTTTCTGCAAAAACAAAGATTCACATACCACCCAGATCTCTTCAGCCTTTAGACAAGACACCTCTGAAATGTAATCTTTCTGTCTGTGACCTTAACCTTCATTCATAGCTGGTCCTTTTCAGACATAGCACTTCTAAGCCATCATTCCAAGACACAGATTATTAAGGCAACTGCTTATTGTTTTATCTAAAATTACAATAGATGTTACAAGATACGTTTTTAAGTTATTAGATTTAAAAAAGAATAAAAAAAGTTATTAGATTTATGAGAGTGCAGAAAAATATTGGTTTAATTAATTCACTTCTATAAGTACCCAGAGTTTAAAATGACTACATTGAGTCCAGGCCAAAACACTTTCCCAAGTAGATTTTGGTTGATAAAAAGGGACCAAGAGATTATGCAGTAGAATACAAGACCCAGTTCAGGAACTGTGGGGCTCACATGCCAGAGATCATGTCACTTACAAAACCTAAATCTTAATGCCTGGAACTCATTATGAATCTTCCAGGCACCACCAATGTACAGAAGGTTGTCCACATTCATGGACAGACTATATACTATGTTCAGACTCTGTGAAAACTCTGTTAGGGGACCCTATAACCATGTATCTGTGGCTGAAAAAAAAAGGCAAAATATTGATTTTGTGCAAAAATATTTCTGTCTCCCTCATAAGTAGGAATGATAACTACCCCCTGCATTCATAGGCGAGCACTTCTGAGACACCTCCCCTTCATGGAAATCCATACATGTTCAAGTCCCTTCTATAAGAGAGCAAGGCTTTTGCATGGACCGAACCCATAGACTTTAATGTATTTTAAATCTTCTCTAGATGACTTATAATACCGAATACAAATGTAAGTGCTTTGTAAGTAATTAAGTAGTTTTACTGGCATTGCTGGGGAAATAATGGCAAAAATAAGGCCTGTACCTGCTAACTATAAAAGCATCCACTATAAGTCCAATTATATAGTGTGTCTCAGCAGTGGCCTGAATTGTTGATGGTGTTGTTTTATTTTCCACCTAAGTTTAAATACATGCAATGAAATCTTAATACCCAGGGTGACTTTGGAAGGACATCAGATAATGAGGGTGTGGCCTTGTGAATGGGATTAGTATCCTTAATAAAAAAGGTCAGAAGTTGATAGCTAGCCTCCTCCACAAGGCAAGAATACCGCAAACATGTAATTATCAGTCGTATTTCGCACCATTATAACAATATGCCTGATTAAATGTTAAGGAAAGGGATCGTTTATTTTAGCTCACATTTGCAAAGGTCTTAGTCTTTGGCTCTGTTTACTCTAGTTCTGTGGTGGAAAGGACATCATGATGTCAAGAGCATATGGAAGAAGCCAGTCACCCCGTAGCATACAGTAATAAAACGCAGGCAGGTACCAGGGCATGATGCTGTCTCCAAGGATGTCGCTGTAGACCTGCTTCTTCTGAATCTGTCTACCTCCTCCTTCCCATCAATTCCTAGTAAAGCTGTTATATTATGAATCTATCAGTAAATTCATCTTTGACCAAGTCAAAACCCGCAGGAGCTTACACTTCCCTGAAAGCCATAGGCTGATCCCAAATACATGTCACATTCAACTGTTGATTGGTTAGAAATCAAATTCTCTTACCAATTGGCCAGCTTGTAATCTGTAAGAAAGAAATTTCTGTTATTGGAACCATCTAGTAACCAAGGTCACAAGGAAGTCAAGTGTATTAGTTGTTATTGTTTTTTCTTATGGGTGAGCAGCACTACACTGGTGTAGCATTTGACTTTGTGTCATTCCTGTTTTTATCTATAAAATACATACAACATTGTTTTCCTGTCTTTGGGGTTATGGCAAATGTTGTAGATGATAGCAAGTCCTCGTTGGCCTAATGAGTAATTTTTCAGAGGCCTGCTTTCATGTCAAAGGTTTCCCAGTCTCTGTGAAGTACCATCCCTAACTAATATTCAAAGCACTTAGCTCCAGCCTAGTGCTCAATAAGTACTTAATGAAATGTCCTGGATTGATAGATCTAGACTATGCATTGTGTGCCATGTGGGCATCAGAGTTGTAACATCTTTTCCTTTTTACAAAATCATGATTCCTCCTTTTATTTGAATGATAACAATGTAATATGGGCACTAATTCTGACCTTTTTAGTCCCTAACAACTGTTCAAAAGGGGCTTTATAGTTACTAACTTTAGAGGACCTTAGATACCTCCCAGTGATCCATGCGTATTTACAGGTTGGTCCTCGCCTTGGTACTAACTAGTGTCAGAGACTTGAACCATCAAAAAACAGAGCCTACTGGGAGGTCTTAGATAAATTGACTTTAAAGATAATAATAGAGGGGCTGGTGAGATGGCTCAGTGGATAAGAGCACTGATTGCTCTTCCAAAGGTCCTGAGTTCAAATCCCAGCAACCACATGGTGGCTCACAACCACCCGTAATGAGATCTGACGCTCTCTTCTGGTATGTCTGAAGTCAGTTACAGTGTACTTATGTATAATAATAAATAATAATAATAATAGATAATAATAGAAATCTAGGCTCTGCCTATTGCTCTTTTCCACTCCCAGGATGCCAGGAGGTAAGCAGCTCCCTTCAATTCACATTCCACCACAATGTGCAACCTCAATACAGGTCCAAAAGCAGAATGACCAGTGAACCATGAGCTGTAATCTCCGAAACCTGATTCCAAGTTAAAATGTCTTCCTTTTTTTAACTAGACTGCTGTATGCATTTTGTTACAGTAGTGGAAGGTTAACAAACCCCACAAGGTTATAGCTCAGCCTAAAGGTTTGAGCTAGGTGCCTCAGTTTCTTCTTCCATTAAGCTGGGGCAAGGATATAGAGTTGTATGGAGACTTGGAAGAGTTAACGTATTAATGTTAACACTGTGACTCTTACCCCATCACTTAAAATGTTTATTAAGCTATATCTCCTAATACCATCTATAATAGCAGAACCAGAGACACTGAGGCAGGAGGATTGCAAATTTAAGAGTAACCTAGTCTGTAGACAGTCTGCCTTAAAAAGAAAACCAGAACACAAGGAAAGATATTTTTAACTCGTCCAAGATGGTGGATTCAGGCAAAGCAGAGTAGTGGGGAGATGGGGGGGTAGAAGCAGGAGAGGAGGGCGGAGGGAAAAACAGGAAGGGAAAGATGAGAAAGAAAAGAGTAAGAGAAAAATGGAAAGAAAAGAGGGAGAGATGTGGGGGAAGAGAGGGAGGGGGAAGAAGAGAAGAAAGAGGAGACCAAGGGGACCTTCTTTGGCCTCTCAGGTGCAGGACTCAACTATGCCCAAGATTAGTGAGTTCTGGATAGATGGTTTGACTGGCTGGAAAATGATTAACTTTCCCTTTAATAATCAACATATTTTACCTAAGGGAGGTTTCAAAACATCTTACCTCTGTGTAAGGCTGATCATTTTTCTAATAACTACCTGTGTGCCTTTTTTTCAATCACACCTAGAGAAGACACAAGCTTCTAAGATAATAGGAATGGCTCGATTCTCCTCTCATTAATATAATGATTCTATAACACAGTGACAGATAAAAGAACATTCTCTTATTCCACTCAAGGCTGGTTTTCCATAAAAATGGACCATAACTCAGAGTCTGTAATGTCTATGGAAAGGTTAGACTCGTTACCATCCAAATAGGCTGAGCTAATAAAAATTATATTTGTTACAATCCAAATAGATTAACCGGCCTTAAGGGCTTAACAATGTATTACACTTTTCAATTTTCTTATAATTAAATTAACATAAAATCGTCCTCACAAATAAATGACTGTTTCAGAAAGAGTTAAGCTCTGCTTAGCAAAAATAGCCACGCTATTTACATACTCAGCTTCTCAGGTAGACCTGCCAAGTGGAAAGAGGCTCTCCTTCTGTAGAGAGGACTCCTCTCCCTAAAAATCAGCATGCCTCTCCTGATCTACATGCTGGTATCATCAGCCCTGGCTCCTGACATAGGCACGCTAGCAATCTGCATGAAAAGCAACCCCACTCCCCTCCCCACTCTCCTCTGGCATTCCTGGCCATCAGGCCACCATAAAGTAGGAGGAGCCTCAACTGACACATCTGTAAAGTAGGAAGCTAATGTAGGAAAAACAGCTCCTGGAGCACATCCTGCCATCACTGCAGCTCCTGGATATAGTCCTGCTGCCCCTTCCACAACTCAGCCTTCCTTGTTTCTCCTGGACCCCAGGCTCTGGGTCTTTATGTACCTCCCAGCTATAGATCCTAACAGAGTATTGCTTGTTTATTGGAATGTATTAGTCAAATCTTCCCTGCCTTTCGCTGTCTCTGATGGGATCACAATGATGGCTTGGGGCTTAGCCGAAGTCTTACACAAAAGAGTAGTTGAATCCCTTAAATGTTACCATCCTCATGAAGTCAATTAATTTACCATCAGCTTTTCTCCCCTCCTGGACATGTGTTAAAGAATGAAAAAAAAAAAAAAAAAAAAAAAGAGGATACAGTGTACATAGACACTTCATTTTAAGATAATCCAAAGCTTAGGCTTTCTAGTTCTAAAAGTGAAGGGAGAAAATTCATAAAACGGGAGGTTGCAGGAAAGCTCCAGTGCCTAACAAAGGGCTGGCATGATGATAGATCAAGACTTTTTAAAGATTTGTTTTATTTTTAATTGTGTCTGTAGAGGTAGGGTGTATGAATGCAGGTGCAATGCCGGTGGAGGTCAGGGACATCGGATCCCCTTTGAGTAAAGTTACAGGTAGTCTTAGCTACTTGATGTGGGAACCAAATTTGGGTCCTCCGTAAGAGCATCAAGGAGCCCTAAATGCTGTACCACCTCTCTTGTCCACATGACACACTCTTAACTCCTCACCTTATTCTACATTACCTAAGGATCAGGGGAAACTGCCCAGTTTAATATCACAGAACTAATGTGAGTCAGAGCAAGCTGGGAAGACTCAAATATCAAGAGAAGCACAGACATGGGTGAGACCATTGGTACATGTTGGGGAAAAATCCTGAGTTGAAACATTATTGAACCCTGTAGCAAGGGAGCCATTCGTGGCCACACCTGTAGGCAAAAAGTTCAAAATTAGTTGATATATCAATGTGAACTTGTCCATGTGTGAGGAGACATCAACCTTCAGTGCCATCTTTAAGCAGGATGTCTCAACAGCTCCAAGAGTAAAACATCTCCTAATACATGCTCATAGTGATAGACTATAAACACATAGAAGGCCATATAAACAACCCCTCATATATCACTATGACTGTTTCCCTGAAAATAAATAATCTTAGAATGTGTCTTGGTCATGTTGGAGCGCACTGCCGCCTGTACTAGCTTGGACAGTCTTACAAACACTGACTTTACCCACCTTTGGAGCAATTTAGCCCCATTATTCCCTCCACAAAAGGAGTAAGTGAGAAAAATAGCCAGGTTCAAATAAGTCCATTTTGCCATTTGTCAGTAGGCTTCTGTTGAAGCTTTGATAGGAGATGTCAAAAGCGATGGTACAATACGGTCCTTCAGTTACCCGTGGGGCTCATTTCTGATGGCGCCTCGGCCTATCCTCACCCCTCCCTGGCATCAGGAGGAGCCGGACACAGCCCTACGCTTAAGATAAAGGTGCTTTAAATCAAAGAGCACACAGGACACAAGCAGATGAAGAACACCACAGTTTGCATCTTAGATTTCTGCCTTTAGTATTTCCCTTCCCCCCCCCCGCCTCCCTCCCTCCCTCTCTCTGTTAGTGTGTGTGTTGTGTTGTCTGTCTAGTGTGCCACTGAGTTTAATGTGAATGGTTTGTACAAGCATGGGTGAAGTTATTTCCTGAAGTGTTGGCAACTTTCTGGTGGCTAGGCCACAAAATATAATAGTAGTAGTAGTAGTAGTAATAATAATAATGATAATAATAATAATAATAATAATAATAACAATAATAATAAATAAAGTGGATCCTCTTCCTCCAATAACCATTAACTGCCAATAGCCCTTCAAGGAGGAGTGAGCCCTCATGATCATGTGTTTGTAATGCTCTGTACTGGTTTTCAAAGACAGCTATCAGGAGAAACATTAAGAGAGATCAGAAAATATTTAATTATTTTTCATTGGGCTTGGCCATGGACACTGGGATTTTCCCAAAATGCCCAAGAAACTATACATGAAATCAAATGGAATGAAGAGTAAGTGTGTGTAACTAGAGAGCTGCATTAGCAGAAGCTCCAGGAGGCAGGCAAAGAGTCTCCTGCCTGTCACCCTCACCCAGCCAGGAGAGGACCCAATGTAGATGGTCCAGTTAACCAATCAGGCAGCTGGGAGGGTTGGACATTACAAATGAAAGGAGAGAGACAAGAAAGAGGAGCAAGAGTTTTGAGCTATTTTTTGTTGTTGCTGTTTTGTTTTGTTTGTTTGTTTTTCGAGACTGTTTCTCTGTATAGCCCTGGCTGTCCTGAAACCCACTCTGTAGACCAGGCTGGCCTCGAACTCAGAAATCTGCCTGCCTCTGCCTCCCAAGTGCTGGGACTAAAGGCGTGTGCCACCACTGCCCGGCTATTTCTAATTGAAGCCAACCTCCCAAAACAAACACCTTTAACAAAATATGTGCCCACTATATATCGAGGTAAGAGGCTAGGCTAGCCCAAGAAGGAGTGCAGCCGAAGATCTTGTTCAGGCCTGTAGATTAAGCTGTGCTCCACCGCCAGCCTCACTCTGAGCCCTGAGTTAGTCTTCAGGTGCTCTGAGATCAGCCACTGCATTGTGGTGAGCTTGACCCTGGGATAAATCTGCACAGGATATAATGTACATAGGCACATCATACACAAACCCACACATACATACTTCACAGGGCACACACACAACCCTCCCCACACCTCATGTGGCACACACAAAAACCCCACACATATGATACACCCAACCCCACATAAACCTCATATCACACACACATACACACACACACACACACACACACACAGAGAGAGAGAGAGAGAGAGAGAGAGAGAGAGAGAGAGAGAGGATACACAAATGTGTACATGCCCCTCACATAGCACACACATAAACCCACACAAACTGCCTACATGGAACACACACAACCAAACCACACATCTCACATGATACATACAAACACTTCACAGGATAGACACACACAGGCACACACATACCTCACATGATACACATACACACGTACATCACATGAAACACATACCTGATATAACACAAAACATACAATGTTCTACATCTCACATGACACACAAAAACACTTCACAGGATACACACACACACACACACACATGCACACACACACACGCACATACACCTCACATGATACACACACATATATCACATGATACACATACGTGATATAACATACACACAATGTTCCACAGCTCACATGGCACACACTCATACCCCACATGCATACAACCTCTTTCCTATACTTCAAACTACTCACAAAAACACAACCTTACATACTGTTCCTATGTGACACACACAAACCTAGCACAAGCACACATATTTCACACACGCCCACGTGTGCACTTGTGTACACACACACACACACACACACACACACATACACATACACACATTCCTAGCGCATGCACACAAAAACCTGCACACTTCTCAACATACACACACAACCCCACATAACCCTCCGATGACACATATATGGCTATGCTGGGCGGTGTATTTCAACGAATCTGGCAGAGAAAGTCCCCAACACAGAGACAGATGTGCCAGTCATCCTGACTCGATCAATATATCATGGGTTAAAATGTCATAGTGTGCGCCATAAATTGTGTCAATTCAAAATCTAAAAAGGTGTAAAGATTACTAGGAAATACAAGCCTGGGACGAACAGAAAAAAAAAAAACTGAAGAGGGGCCACTAGGTGTAGTCCTCAAGGAAAGCAGTTACTTTCTCCATACCCACACCCTTAGCACACTGGATTGTGGGGACGGAGCAGGAGCAGACCCAGGACACTCCCTTGGTGCTGCTCCCCAGTAAAGTTACCAGTGGTCTCTACCTCTCCAGGCACTGTTCCAACCCGGGCTTTGTGCGCTTTCCCTATGTGGTCCTTTCACCCAGACAGGGCTACCCCACAAATGCCTGACCTGGAATGTGTCAGTCCAGCCCACTGACCAAAAGCTAAGAGGTTCAGGTTTCGTCAGTGCTTACTTTTTTACTGTTCTCCCTGTTCGGAGCCTATTATAACTTATGCACTAACCCTCAGTTCTTCGGGACACCAAGCTCCGCTGGGAACCGGGCACTAAACTCTTAGTGTCCACAGAACAAGTACCAGTATGTCCACCCTGTCCTGTTTTAAATGCACAGTGTTCCTCTAGGGACATTTCCAAACCCACACGAAACCTGCAAATGGGCCACATGCAAAGCAAACGGCATCTCAGGCGCCGTGGGAAGGAATCCTAGACCTACATGTTAAGAAAGGCTCAGAACCTTCTATTTCAGATCCAAAGCAAGATGAAATTCCTCCCCCATGCACCTGTGACATTTGTTCTGTGAAGACTTGGTAAAAATCGATTGTCAGAGTTAAAAAGGACCCTTGAGACGCTCTAGCTGGGGATTATTAAGTGGGGGTGCACATCAAAATCACCTGAGGAGGTTTTTCAACATGGACAAGAGACTCTGATTCACAAATTCAGGTTGAATTATAAAGGCATTAAAAAGCTGCCAGTCGGTGCTGCTTTTTGCATTTGCTATTTGAGGCAAGGGGGGGGGGATTTTTTTTCTCAATTTTCAAAGTAAAAGAGTATCAATCACTTATGAATGACTGTTGGCCCTTGCACCTTGACCTTGGCATGTGAACTTCTCTGCACCCTCGCAATGTTCGATTAAGCCAAGGACCTAGAGAGTGTAGGATGGTGGGTGATCACAGGAACACAGGGAGCCATGGAATGGACTCCTTTGATCCCCTCCCTCTCTTTTCATTCCGCCCTGGACACTTCCTCTCCTGCAGCTTCAAGTGTGCATTCATGTCCTGGTCTGCTTCATCTGCCTTTCTCATCTAGGACATCTCTCCTCTTCTCTACTCTCTTTGGTCCCGCTTCCCTCTCGCCTTCCCATTCCCCTGCTCAAATCTTCCTGCAAAAATAAAAAAATAAAAATGACTTTAACAGATGTATAACACTTGGTGTTTTGTGACATGAAACAAGGATCTAATCCAGGAAGCACACAAAGGCAGATTCTGGGGGCCTCCATTTCACGAGCAAGAATAGCTCGGGGATTCTCAAACTTCTGCCAGAGAGAGAAGGGGGAGGGGAGAGTGGGAGGGAAAGAGAGAGAATGAATTCAGAGGAGGGGGAGTTGGACTGCTTCTAGAAATGTAGATTTCCAGGCCTCTGATTGACAGAACTGCATTCAGTAAGTACAAGATGGCATCCAGTTTCTTACAGACACAGAGAACAAAGTGATGAGCACCCGGTATTCCATAGAATGTTCCAGTGAAAAAGACCAATGTACCCATGAAATCTGCATTTGCGTTCTTCCTTCTGATCCAGTAGGTCACACGCAGCTACCAGCTCTACTTCCTATCTCTTGTCTTTGGCTAAATGAGGGTCTCTATCTTGACCACCTTTTGAGATGGGAACACTATAGACCATACAAGGAGACCTGTCTGCAACCGGGCAGATAAGAACTATGGATTCCTCAGGCATTCACAAAAGCCAAATCACTGCTTCTGATGAGCATGGTTTTAAAAGAAAATAAAACTCTGTGGGAGTGAGTTTTTGCCTTCCCACCAACATTTTCTGTGGAACGCTGCACTAGAGATTTGGGGAAGTTTGACAAGCAATTCTAATCCAAAAACACTATAGTACCTGAAATGTAAAAATCTGAAAGTTGTTGAGACCTGATACAATGTTACAGTAGGAACAGTGACATCATTTAAAAAAAAATTCTTCGTGGACAAAACTATCAAAAGTATTATAGGAATTACCATTAGGGTGTACTTACAAATATATTTAAATTTGGCTCATACCTACCAAATATCTCATTATGCATATGCAAATAGTTGAGTATTCAAAAATCATGCCAACAAATGCAAACCGAAAACACTTCCAGAAGTTCCCAGGGAAAATAACCAAGGTGGAATTTCCTTGAAGCCTCTCCCCCCTGTGACATCACTCTAATGTAATGTTGGAGAGAGTCATCTCTGTTAAAGAGGACAGATGCATTTAAACTTTGCTTTTCAGGCTTGTTTTCCTGTAAGAACCAAGAGGACCTAAGTTCAAATCCCCGGCATCCTCATAAATGTGAAGCACGCCCTTGCCTCTAACCCCAGTACTTGTAGTTGGGGAGTAGGAGTTGAGATAGCCAGGTCGCCAGAGCTCACCTGTTGGCAGGTTATCAGAAATGAAACGGTGAGAGCCAGATTCAAGGACAGAATCTTAAACTCAAGATGAAAAGCAACACGGCCTGACTCCCAATGTTCTCATCTGCCCCGCTCACCTGGGTGCACGAGGTATGTGTACCTGCACGCATACGTGTGCCTTCACAACACACATGCACAAATGTATGCACACAGCCAGTGTACTCTGCACTCTCTAGGCAGGAAAGGTGTCCTTACATGCCTGAGCCCCAGTTCCTCTTCCGAAGCGTAACTGGCACTGTGGGAACAAGCCCTAAAGGTGGTTTCCTAGGGAAAAGTTTTGGGAAAGCCATAAAATATGGATACAGTACCAAATGCATAAGGTTGGTGTTAGTTGAAAAGCAGCATATTCTTGGACAGATCACGCCAAGTCAGCACAGTTCTCAGAGGAAAGGTCTTTATTGACAGAGAGAAAGAAGCAAGAGAAAGAGAGCAAGCTATGGATCGGTCAGAATTTTTTTTTTGTTTTTTGTTTTTTTGGTTTTTTTTTTTGGTATTTTCGAGACAGGGTTTCTCTGTATAACTCTGGCTGTCCTGGAACTCACTCTGTAGACCAGGCTGGCCTCGAACTCAGAAATCCGCCTGTCTCTGCCTCCCAAATGCTGGGATTAAAGGCGTGCACCACCACTGCCAGG
>JADRCD010210212.1:29675-49631 GCA_019843815.1 Montemys delectorum
GAAGGGGCGCGGTTGCCATAGCAACAGACGTGCCTTGGGATGAAGTCATCGCTGGATTCAGAAGCTGGCTGTAAACAGCTTCTGGCTGTCCACAGAAGGTTCTGATACTAACAGTTGGTTTTAGTCATGTCTACATTTCCCTATTCTTATAAGAATATTAGCCCTGTTGGATCAGGGACTACCCTCATCTTAATTTGATTACATCTGCAATGACTCTTCCCCACTTCCAAATATTGCACCCATAGATTCTGAATGGGACCCAGTGCATGTAGTTACTTGTCCTGAGAGCTGAAAGGGTTATAATTCACATCTGCTGGGTTTCAAGAAGGAAAACCAATTTGCTTTCCTAAAACCTTGATGCCAGCCATGGGGCAGAGGATGGCATTAGGATGAAGGACACCGAGTCCTCATTCCGTATCTCTGCCCATGTTCCCTAGATGGAGGATCCAGGGCTGTTTCTGAACCAATCTTTCTGCCCCCATCCCACAAAAGCTTCTCATGTCTTGGAGCTGTAACTCTCAAGGAAGAGGAAGAGAGATGTGTTCAGATCTCTGTTTTCTGCTCGCTAGCAACCACCTCAAAATTCGAGAGCTAAAAGGTTTCCTTGCTCCTGCTGCTATAACAACATACCACAGGTTGCAGAGCTTAAATGTCAAAATTGTATTTTCCCATAGTCCAGAAGGTCTTGCTGTGTCCAGTCTCTCTTCTCAGCCTCCTACAGGCACCAGTCCTACAGTATTACAGTTCTACTCTCTTTGCTTCATTTCACCAGAATTTTCTCCCAGCAGTCACACAATGTTTCCAACATAACAAGGTGTCAGGGTCAGGGCCGACCTTAGCAGAAGGGTACTTGTAAGTCTGTGCATGATGGGACAATTCTGCAAGGTGAGGAGACTTGATGAAGGTCCCTGATCTGGGAAAGGGCTATGTTCTGAATGCTTCTCTCGACTCTTCTAGAAGCTTGAGTTAACAGTCTTTCACTTTTCACCTCCCCTCTCTCAGAACACAGGCAGTGAACAAGCATTCAAGGATCAAACCGAGAGTTTTTACACTTTTTAAATTTGTTACACTTACTTAGTTATGGCAAAAATTTTTCCTGTCCAATTACATTAAAATATTAGTGCAGCAGGAGGCCTGTGATTAAATAGGGAAAAGGGAGGCAGAGCTAAGAGATGCAGAGATAGGGACAGAGGAGGGAGAGAGAGAGAGAAGGAAGCAAGATGGAGGGTAACAAAAAGAATGATCCAGATTCAGCATGACTTTAAATAGCTACAGGTAGATATCAATATCATTAAAGGATAGTATAAATGGGCTAACTTGTCTGATCTAGGTGGGCAGCTTGTATCACAGATAGAAATGATATAGGGATAAAAGAATTGGGGAAACTTGTCTAATCTAGGTGGACAGCTTGTATCATTATCAATTGGCCCTGAAATTATTGTGTGGGCATCCTGTGAATTGAGAATTTATTGACATGTAAATCTGACTGATTAATTATAAGCTTCTATAGTTTTGTTTCTACTGCTTTGCTGGGTGTTGTGGTGGCTGACCAAGGGGTGGGTAGTCATTGCCTGGGGCTGCTGTGGCAACGACCCACCAAGGGAACTCGAGAGCTCCGGGGCCAGAGAGGCTCCCAAGAAGAGAACACCCGGCAAGAGCCACAAGGCCCATTAGTGCCCAGCGTAGCGCTGGAACTTACTGTTCTTTCTAATATTTCCCACAACACTTAGGTGCTGCTGTTGCTGCTGCTGCTGTTGCTGGTAGTGATGGTGGTATTTGTTTGTAAGTGTGTGTGTGTGTGTGTGTGTGTGTGTGTGTGTGTCTTTCTTGAGACAGAAACACAGAGTAAGAAATGTAGAGTCCTCTGCAACCTGAAAATATACATTATGAAGAACAGACATGCATATAAGCACAATTATATTAATATTTAAAAGAAAGATCTTCTTTAGCCTTTAACATTTTTACTATATTAACTCATTTAATATTTGTAATACTTTAATGGGTAGGCCTCTTTATTAGTGTCATTTTACAGATAAAGTTAAACACAGAGATTTGTACTAATTTACTCAAGGTTAATTAATACAGAAATGAATGGGGAGATGGCCCAGCTCAACACTGCTCTGAGCTTCCTGCTGAAGCATTGCCAATCCATACCACATACTCTTCAGTTTCAAGTTGCAAATCTGTTAAATACAGACTAGTAAGGCTGAGTCATTTTCTTAATTAAGGTTCCTTCTTCCAGATGACCTCAGGTCAGGTGTCAAAGTGACAGAAAATTAAGTAGCCTAGTAGTAGAATCTATGTAAGTTGTTGTTTTGTGTTGTATTCTATTACTGTCTTGTCTAGTTTGCATGTGTGCCTCTATGCAGCCCACGAATCACATGTACAACAGATATGCTATTCACATTTACTTATTGCATGCATATAAATACTTTCAGCAATGTTTGTGGGTGCATTTTGTGGTAAGCACATTTTTTGCCCCCAGCTCCTGAAGTCTGAATTATGAACTTGGGATATATATACATATATATGTATATATATATCTATAGATATAGATATAGATATAGATATACACACACACATATATTGCCTGTGGAGACACAGGTAATATATATTATATGGGATATATATATATATATATATATATATATATATATATCCAGAAAGCAGGCTAGGTACCTCCACAGGTAATGGTACTTGCTTACAAGTCTGATAGCCTGAGAGTGATTCCCTAGGACTTACAGGATAGCAGAGAGGACTAACTCCCCAGAGTTGTCCTTTGGCCTTCTCATGCACACACACACACACACACACACACACACTCAAAAACACATACCACCACCAGCAGCATCACCACTACCAACAGCAGCAGGAGCAGGAGCAGCAGCCACAACAATAAATAAATAAATAAATAAATAAATAAATAAATATAAAAAAATTATATTCTTAAAGTGAAAATTTTCAGAATAAAAACAGGAACCAAAGCTGCTAAAGAGACTAATAGACTCCAGTAATGTTATGGCTCTGGAAACATACTTCACATTTGTTCAGTCACATCAAAACACATGGGACTCCACCTTTGTAAGAGGAATTCACTTAATAGTTGACACTTAATGTTCAGGTCAAACATCAAGTGGAGTGTCCACTCAGGCACTAAATTGGACGTAAGATCCTGAGTCTGGGGATTCAAACTCCTGTCCCTTTCCAGCATTGCAATGACCCTGGTTTCTTCACATGAGGTGAGCTCCCTCAAAGTGTGTGAGCCCCAACTGAGCACTGTGATCATGGGCTTTGATTCCAGTGATTGGAAAGAAGAGTGGGGCATAGATATTCACATCTTCTAAAGCTAGTGCTGGGGTCTAGAAAATGGCATAGTCCCATAGGCCTGTCACTCAACCTCAGAAGCAAACTCTTTCTCTGCTGGTCCCTTTTCCTAGGGCAACCCTTGGATGTAGAATTCTTCTTCCCCACGCAGATCTTAGAAACTAGAAGGTGTCTTCCCAAAAATAAAATAATTGAAACCCCACTGTCTTAGTCAGGGTTTCTATTCCTGCACAAACATCATGACCAAGAAGCAAGTTGGGAAGGAAAGAGTTTATTCAGCTTATTTCCACATGGCTGTTGATCACCAGAGGAAGTCAGGACTGGAACTCAAACAGGTCAGGAAGCAGGAGCTGATCCAGAGGCCATGGAGGGATGTTCCTTACTGGCTTGCTTCCCCTGGCTTGCTCAGCCTGCTCTCTTATAGAACCCAAGACTTCCAGCCCAGGGATGACACCACCCACAAGGGGCCCTACCCTCTTGATCACTAATTGAGAAAAATGCCCCACAGCTGGATCTCATGGAGGCATTTCCCCAACTGAAGCTCCCTTCTCTGTGATAACTCCAGCCTGTGTCAAGTTGGCACACAAGACCAGCCAGTAAACCCACACTACCCTTTGTTTCTGCCTCCTGGTTGCTGTGAAGATGCTCTCCAGCTCAGGAGTTACCAGGGATTCTTTCCTGAACTCAGTAAAGGGTACAGAAAGGAGCCAAAGAGAATCTGAGCAGCACGTCCCCACAGGACACCCCATGATTTCTCAGCTGAAGCACTGAAAGGGGTTCAGTCTGGGGCTATGGGCGTAAAGACTCTCAGGTCACATGATGACAATGATCAGACATGCTGTGGTTTCTCGTCAGTCTGTCTCTTTATGTAGAGCTATCACCACATTTTCTCCAACATCATGGACAAAATAAAACAAAAACAAAAACAAACACAAACAGACAAAGCAAAAACAATACACAACAGAGAATGAGCTAAAGTCTACTCAGAAGAATGTGCCCAGAAGGATAAGATGTAAGAAGATGTCTAAAAGAAATAGTTAAAGCATTCCCTCATTTGCACATTATGTTCAGTTTTGAACACTCCATGGAAACGGTGAACATCCAGTTGGATCACAACACCATTTCTGAAAATCTGTATCTTATTTAGGAGAGGAATGTTGTATGAATACTGGAAAGAAAAGTCAGCACACCTCCATAGAATTTAAAAGGTCTGGAAGTGAACTGTTAAAAAGACCTCTGCAGAGTTGGTGCATAGGTTAAAAGCTCTGCTGTTCTTACAGAGGACTGGGGTTCAAATCCCAGCACCTACATGGCAATTCACAACCATTTGCCCCTAATCCCCAGGGCTCTGACACTGTCTTCTGGTTCCCAATGTCTCTAGGTATACACACAGTACACATGCCACATAAACACCCATACACCTAACAATGTTATGGGTGTAGACTCTTGATCTTCATTTTCCTTCTGACTGGGGAATTTTTAGTTTTGTTGGAGACTCAGTTGTGTCATGTGATTTTTTTTCTGGAAACTGTCTTATAAGAGGATGTTTTGCTGAGAACAGACACTTGAGAGGGCATGTGACATTCTGAAAAAGTTTAAGTATAACCCAACAGAAGTGGACAACACTCTTGCATTGGTTTGCTTTGATTGTTTTTCTGCTGATCATCATTTGCCATTACTTTGTAGAGAGAAATGTCCCAAAGACCTTCTGGTGGTATTCCTGCTGCTTTTTGCAGCTTCTGCAGACTTGTGAAGATCTGTGGATCCTTCTTCTGGATTGAGCTGCTGCTATTGATTTGTGTTTGCTGTTTTGTTGGTGGGCTGGACTACTGACAATGAAGATTGGAATTATCTCAAAAGAACTATTTCTAAACACGATGACAACCCCTGTTTCCTATTAACCTTTGTTTTCCTACCTCGGGGGGGGGGGGGCTAGAAAGGAGGTTGAAGCATCGAAGAGCCATAATTAAAGTAGGTTTTGAAAAACCTAAGCCTACATCTTTCCCTCAAAGCATGTTCATTTCCGTGACCACCTCATTCTAAGGAAAGCAAGAGTCATCTCCTAAAAAGTCATTATGAGAGAGGATTTTAAATCTATCCTGTGTCAAAGCTCACTTTATTGTGTTGGGGTTCTTTGTTTTCTGAGATAAGGTCTTACTATGTAGCTCTGGCTGGTTTAGAAAGCACCCTGGCCTATAACTCACAGAGATCTTCCTGCCTCCTGAGTGTTCGCTCACATCTGGCATGTATGATGTGTGTGTATGTGTGTGTGTAATTTATTGACTTTCAAAATGTGTTATGTGATATATTTTGATTACATTCTTTCCACTCCTCCATCCCATCCATATTTTCCTAACACCCCTACCCACCCAACATCATGTTCTTTCTCTCTCTCTAAACTACCCCCCAAAATCAAAGCACAGCTAAACAAAAAGAAAACGACAAGCAAAAAGAAACATATAACGTCATGGAGTCCATTTTGTGTTGGCCACCAACACCTGAGCATGGGGCCTGTATAGTTAATATACTAATGTCCAAAGAAAACTGATTGTCCCTCTTCCAGCACATATCAATTGCAAATAGCTTCTTGGTTAGGAGTCGGCTTTGTGCCTTGGATGTTGTCTGGCTTGAACTTGTGAAGTTCTTGTGCATGCTGCCACAGTCCCTGAGTTCACATGTGCATTGCCCCATTGTATCTAGAAGAGAAAACTTCCTTCCCATCATGCACTGTTTCTTCCCATCTCCTTTTTCATGAGGATCCCTGAGACCTGAGGAAGGGAGCTGATAAAGGCAGGCATCCTATTTAGGGCTGAGTCCACAAGGGAGAATTCATGTCCGATACTATAAGCCTGGTAAAAGCTCATGGCTGGCGATGTCATATGCCCAGATGGGACCTACTAAATGGTCATGCTGTCAAACTGCCTACTAGCTATTTTGTCTATACCTATTCTCCAAAGAAACGGAAGGCAAACCTCTCGGTGATTCTAACTACAAAAATGTTTCCCAGCTGACCTGGGGAGTCAGGCATTTAACTACAGAATGCCTGAATGAGACTCAGTTTCTCACAGTTGTGCAGGGTGGTTCACAAGAGAACAAAGCCTTGGTTCTTCCCCAGAGAGTCAGCCGCTGAAAACTGAGCCTCTCTGGGTGGGAGAAGCAGACTGCCTTGAAAGAAGAAGATTTTATTAAAATTCAAAAAGAGAATCAAGCTGGGATGATTTAGAAAGCATTCTGCATGTATTGAACAAATACTGCTAAAGACATTTCAACAATCCGTGCATTTAAAAAGTAATAAATAGCTATTGTGCTTACTTCTCAAACTTGTCAGACTGTCTTCATTTTATTTTCCTGAACAAACTGAATTTCTGTACTGCTCATCCCCAGCCAGTTAATAAATACATCACCCTAAAAAGTGCTGTGGTATTAAATTTACAGCAGATAAAATATGGATGAAGTTGCCGGGCCTCAGGTACGTCAAGTGTGATTTAATATCTCACCCACTTCTTATGAAGACTAAAAGATTACCCGGCTGCCTCCACTGCCAGAGAGCGACCTCTGCCCCCGAGTAACAGCCACTCAGCAAATAGCACCAAATGAAGACAGAGAATAACATATAGATTTGCCATAAGAAAAAATTGATCGCAATCCATATATCAAATCTGCTGATCAGAACCCGGGAGAAATGGCTCTCAGTTATTCATATGCAATGGCAGAGTGCTGGTCAGATCCTTTTTAAAGGTGCTTAGATTGTTTTGTTAATTCTTTACCATATTATTATTATTATTATTATTATTATTATTATTATTATTTGTCCTTATATTTTTCACCTTCCTTGCTGTGGATAGAGCCCAGATCCCTGCACATGTTTTGTGAGAACTCCCCCCGACAGTCACATAGCCACACAGTCAGCTCCTACTGTGTGCCCTTTTTATCATTGTAAGAAATCCCCTTAGAGAAAAGCTTCCTTGACTTCATGTCTCAGTGGCCATCCCTCCTGTCTGTGGAGTCGCATCCTCCTAGAGCATCTCAGAGACCTGCAACATCTCACAGATGAAGGCATTCCCCGGGGAAATTTCTCCCCCATCTGACTCAATTTATATCTTTTTTTAAAGTTGTCTAAAATGTTATTTAAAAAAGCTCTAAGGAAGACATTTGTTGCTACAGAAAATAAATTCTTCTGATTAATATTTTGCTATCCAAAGTAGCTGGTGACCAAGAGAGCCCTGTGCACTTCAAAGGTAGGAGAGGGGTGAGTTTTAAAACAAGAGTTAAAAAAAAAAAATGGAGTCAATTGCCACTGAGCTGTTTCTATTTCAAATATATAATCGTAGAGTTGGTAAGTACCATGTATAAATCCTCCAAGTGGGGACTCTGAGGCCTTCCTCTAGGGGTTCCTCCTGGCTTTCCCAAGCAACAGAGTGCTTTCACTAATTTTAGAAGAAGGAGGAAAAATAAAAACCTCTCCAGCGCAGAGACTGAAGGAAGGACAAGCATATAGCTATCTCCTGAGAGGCTCTGACAATACCTGACTAATACAGATGTAGAGGCTCACAACCATTCATTGAACTGAGTACACGGTCCCCAATGAAGGAGTTAGAGAAAGGTTCTATGGAGCTGAAGGGTTTGCAGCCCCTTAGGAAGAACAACAATTACTAACTAGTACCCTCAGAGCTCCCAGGGACCCAACCACCAATCAAGGACTATACATGGTGGGACTGAATGTTCTGGCAGCATGTGTATAGTAGAGGATCGCAAATTCGATCATCAATAGGAGGAAAGGGCCTCGGCCTTGTGAAGGTTCTGTGCCCCAGTGTAGGGGAATGCCAGGGCCAATAAGTGGGAGAGGATGGGGTGGCAGGCATGGGGTGGGGGGAGGCAAAAGGGGTTTGTTCTTGTTGTTTTTGTTTGTTTGTTTTTTGGAGGGGAAACTGGGAAAGGGAAATTTTACATGTAAATAAAGAAAATATCTAAAAAAAAACAAAAAACAAAACAAAAAAAAACCTCTCCAGCATCAGGCTTTAGCCAAAAAAAAAAAATCTTTAGTCATCTTCCCCCAATCATGGCTGCTTCCTGGGCTGGGGTCTGTTGCTTGTTTGTTTGTTTTGCGTGGGACCCTTTTGTGCTCTTTCTTAATTGGTTTTCCTGGGCCAGAGAAGGTTGGGGACCAGGCTGTCTACTGGAGATTTCCTCAGTGCTGAACAGTGAGGCTTTGACACGAGCAGAGAGGGCTACACAGCAGTTCTAATTCTTAAAATCTATGAATTGAGGGCAAATATTCCCACACAGAGAAGAGACTGGCCTGAGGGCTATGAGGGCTAAATCTGCAATGAGAAGTCTCTAACCACAGGGCTAGACAGGGTTGTTCTAGGATGCGTTACAAGGATCTGCTGTCTCTACTGTGTCCTAAGTAAGAGCTGTCCTCATTACAGTTGGCCGAGGCAAGGCTGCAAGACTGAATGACTGGGTGGCATGGTAAGCTAGTGTGCTGATCTTACCTTCTAGAGGAACATGGAGAGAGCCCTGGAGGTCATCTGGGGAAAGGGTAGGAATAAGAGAGGCAGGGAGAGAGGGGGAGAGGAAGACAGATGAGAAAGAGAGAGAGAGAGAGAGAGAGAGAGAGAGAGAGAGAGAGAGGAAGGGAGGGAGAGAAAGAGGGAAAGGGAGAGAGGAAGAGAGAAGGGAAGGAAGGAGGAAGGAAGGAAGGGAGAGAGGATAGAGGGAAAGGGAGAGAGAGAAGAGGGAGGGAGGGAGGAAGGAGGGAGGAAGGAAAAGAGGAGAAAGGAAAGGAAGGAGGAGAGAGGGAGGAAGGAAGGGAGGGTGAGAAAGAGGGAGAGGGAGAGAGGGAGGAAGGGAGGGAGAGAGGATAGAAGGAGGGAGGGAGGAAGGAAAAGAGAGGAGAGGAAGGGAAGGAGAAAGAGTGGAAGGGAAGGAGAGGGAGAGAGGAAGGGAGGGAGGGAGGGAGGGAAGAAGAAAGGAAGGGAGGGAGGAAGAGACAGAGAGACAAAGAGACATAGACACAAAGAGAGACAGGCAGACAGGCAGACACACACACACACACACACACACACACAGGAAAAGGATCTTTTCTTTTTTGAAATATGAATACGCATATGGTGATCATAGGAGAATTGGAACCACTCAGCAAAATGTTCAAGAGTGCTTAGGGATGATGAATGTTCAAAGACACAGAAGCTCTGCACCCCATGAAACAACAGTTCCTCATGCAGTGCTTCCCAAACTGGCTTGACCTGAAGCAAAAGGCTTTTCTTAACTGAAAGGAAGATGATGTTCTGGCTTGGAAATTAATTCATTACTGAGGCTGATTTCTTCCTGTTCACCATTTAGTTCTGTTGTATTTATTGAAGGTGTCCACACACATGACCATGCATTTATGGAAGTCCAAGCTTGGCCTTGGATACCCTTCCTCAGGAGCCACCCACATTGATGTGTGTGTGTGTGTTTGTTTGTTTGTTTGTTTGAGACAGAGTCTCTTCCTGGAAAATGAGGGTTGGGTAATTGCCTCAAGATCAGACCGTATCTGCTTCTCCAACACTGGGATTAAGTGTGCATTCACAGATTTTTTTTTTTAAAACCCGGATTCTGAGAGCTGAGCTCATATCTTCATGCTTAAGCACTTGACCAACAGAACTAGCTCCATAGCCCACTATTATTAACCTCCATGTCACTCTTTGTTTGTAAATAGTTCTGTTGCCTGTTTTCCAATATGAAACAGCTCTTGTGAAAAGCACCAGCAAATCGACCCATTGAGATAAACTAGACATAAAAGTACCCTCCTTGCAAGCCTGACCACCCATGTTCTTTCCCTCGAGCCTACAATGGAAGGAACGAGACCAAGTACTACAGAAGGTCTTTCCTGAACTCCACACTCACACACACACATACACACCCATGCATGCACTCATGCATGCACACATAAAATTATTATTATTACAATATTTTTAAATTATAAATCCTAGCAAGTCATGCCCTAGGAGGCCCATCTTGCCCTGCCAGGAAGATCCTCACCTGAGACCACCATGAAGAGTATCTTCAAAGGACAGCCCTTTGTATCCCTTCAAAATGTTCTAGAAAGGTCAACCTAGGAACAGCAGGGGAATTCTACATTGCATTTGCAGAACTGGCTTTGGAGGATAAACATGACTCACTGGGCATGATCCCACAGTACCTCATTAGCATTTCAAAACCACTAGTAAGTGGGCACTTATTTTCTATTTTTTAAAAGCTAACAATACCATTAATTATCCCTTTTATGAATCCCGGTAATGGCTGTTTACTCGCCATAAATTAATACGACACCGTCAGGGACCTAGCACCCCTGCATATGCCTTGAAATCTCCACAGAGCACATCTCTGCCACTCACTCACAGGATTATTAGCGGCACACAAAATCTTGGGGCTTCAGGTGCTCTGGGTTCACCAGACTCACCTTTCTCGGTATTTTCCTCCTAGTTGATTCCCTTCCAGAGAATCAAGGAGCTGAGACAGAATGTTACATTCACTTTCCTAATCAAGGTACTCTCTAGTTCCACGCAATTTAGTTGCAAAGCATGGTCTATCATTGAAGTCGATTTAATTCACTTCAGGTTTGTGTTTTTATTCAAAGGTCACTTCCTGCTGTACATTTTTAAATAAAGTTTATATTTCAGAATAGTTTGGGATTCGGTGTAATATGTGTGGGAGTGAATGTGTGTGTGTGTCTGTCTATGTCTGTGTGCTTCCTTCTCTTTTTGCTTATTAATTCTGTTATTTGACAACTTTATATATCTGCTTAGTCTCTCCCAACTTTGTCTCTCTTCTCCCCATCCCCATTAACCCTACTTCTACCCATTCCTTTCCCAAGTTCTCGGCTTTTAGTTGAACCAGGGCCGTCTATATAACCACTGAATTGGCAGTGTCGCTTTGACCCTGGTAGAGTCATTACTGGCTGGATAATGGAAGGCAATAATTCCCAGAATCCCTGGAACTATCTGCAGGCAGCTGCAGCTGCTGTTACTTTCCCGCTACAGTGATATTTACTAGCCCTATCGTTTGGCTCTAACATTCTTTCCATTCCTTTTTCAGTGGTCCCTGAGCCCTGGGGAAGGTATTGCCTTAGGTAAGGTTTCTATTGCTGTAACACAACACCAGGAACAAAAAGCAAATTAGGAAGGAAAGGGGTGATTCAGCTTATTTTCCAGATCATGGTTCATCATTGGAGGAAATCGGGACAGGAGCTCAACTATGGATGGAATATGGGGGCAGGAGCCAATGCAGAAGCCATGGAAGGAAGCTGCTCACTGACTTGCTTCACATGGTTTGTTCAGCCTGCTTTCTTATAGAATCCAGGATCACGAGCCCAGGAATGGCGCCCCCCACAGTGGGCTAGGACCTCCCTCATTGATCACTAATTGAGAAAAATGCCTAGCAGCTGGATCTTATAGAGGCATTTCCTCAACTGTGGCTCCTTTCCCTTTGATGACTCTAGCTTGGGTCAAGTTGACATACAAAACCAGCCAGTCCAGGTAGAAATGTTGTAGTTAGGGCTGAACTCTTCTGTCACTTATTCTCACACCTTATTCAGCCATGAGGTTCTACATTCTCTGTCATTCACTGGAAAGATTAAGGTATCAAGTGGAATCCATCTACAGGTATAAAAATAGATACATAGAGGATAGCTTGACAGTATGCCAACTTACGTAAACAACAGTATTCAATCCCCCCACTATGACCTATGATCTTCCCTACCATGGGTTTAAGGCCAGCATTACAGAGCCAGGAATGGAGTCCCTCCTTAGAGATCAATAAAGAACCAGTTGTATACCCCATAACTATTGTACCACTATTGCACAGGTGGGCACATCTGGCCTGGCAGATTGGTCTCATTATTCATTGGCTACACAGCCAGAGAAGATTATCCATGCCTTTGCTCCCCTAGATACCTGCATATCACACTCAGGAACTCTGAAGAGTAGTCAGTAGAGAGGAAGCTTCTAGATCAGTTACAGTTTGTTTACTTTTACATCACATATCTAAAGCATGCAATAACTTAGACAGCACAGCGGGGTCTTCTTGTCTCATTACAGTGGGCAAAGAGGAAGTACTGAAAGAGCCTGCATTGTCTGGAAGACTCTGGGACTCTTTGAACAACAACTTATAAAGTTATCCTAAAGAAGTATACCACCCCTGGGACTTTTTTTTTATACATGGGCTTCTGGAAGTAGTTTATTCCATGCAAGGCATCTCCCTTCAAAGTATTTTTAAAAGTAAGTTATATCTTTATATTTGGTTACAAACTAGTAGGATTCCATATGGCTTTTAAATATAGTATCCACATTTGTTTTCTCAGTTCTACAGACATCACATAAGATCTGGAAATTGAACCACTGAGCTACAGGGATGAGAATTTTCAGCGTTGAAACAATCGTGGAAAAGAAGAACAGCATCCGGAATTGCAACAATGTGGAGAGTGTTCAGGAAATGTCCCCCTCAAACGTGCTGCAACATTTGTTACTGGTGTTTTCAACGGAAAGCACACAGACAGAGCAGACTGAGGCTTTGGCTGAGTTGCCCTTGGAGGAGGGCCGGAGCTGGAGATCCACCCCACACTCAGCAAACTGGACAGAGCTGCCCGCTGTGTTCTGAGGTCCCTTCCATAGTTTCTAAAAATCTCCTGCTGCAATTGTCTGAACACCTCCCTCCAAACTGACCGAATGCTTTCAAAACTCAACTCTGACACTGTCTACCCAGACACTCTCCCTATGTGCACCAGCTAAAGCCTAAGCCCGTAAGGGTACTCTACCACAGATGACAGTCAGAAGCCCCATGGCCCCAGCCACTTGAGACTACAACCTCTTTCCAGATTCACTCATGTTCTAGAACAACTCAGAGTAAACAATTAATTCACCAATAGTAGTTGTTAGAGAAAACACAAAGCAAGAACAAACAAGGGGAAAGGTTTCCAGGGCCTCTCTGCAAGAACTCCTAGCCCTCGATTCATTCATCAACACAGACGTTTCCTCTGCCTGTTCACTGCTGTGAAAATGCAGACATGGTTGACTGGCCTTGTCACTGACAATTGCACTCTGCCTTCATTCCCCTTCACCTCTCTGAGGTTGGAGAGTGAAGCTGGAAACTTCATGCTCTAATACAGCCTTGGCCTTTTTAGTGACCAGTCTCTATTCCCAAGCTACACCGGAAGTAGAGGATTCCCACATATACTGGCTGGTTTTGTATCAACTTGACACAAGCTGGAGCTATCAGAGAGAAAGGAGCCTCCCTTGAGAAAATGCCTCCATGAGATTCAGCGGTAAGGCATTTTCTCAATTAGTGATCAAGGGGAGAGGGCCCCTTGTGGGTGGAACCATCCCCGGGCTGGTAATATTGGGTTCTATAAGAAAGCAAGCTGAGTAAGCAAGGGGAAGCAAGCCAGTAAGAAACATCCCTCCATGGCCTCTGCATCAGCTCCTGCTTCCTGACCTGCTTGAGTTCCAGTCCTGACTTCCTTTGGTGATGAACAGCAATGTGGAAGTGTAAGCTGAATTAAACCCTTTCCTTCCCAACTTGCTTCTTGGTCATGATGTTTGTGCAGGAATAGAAATCCTGACTAAGACACCACAGGAGTTGTCTCATTAATTTGCAAGATACACTTATAACCTAGGAGAATGCAGAAGTTTTAAAAGCTCTGTTCAACTAAGTAGGGACAACATCCTACCATGCACAGCATATGCATATAATGATATTAGCTCAGAATGTTGTCTGAAGTAGAAACTTCTGGTTTCTTTGGAAAGTCAGATATGTCAAATGATGTTTTGCTGGGGAAGACATGTGAAAGAATGTTTTCCTGAAGCAGACATACGTGAAAGGATGTTTTACTAAAACAAACATGCGAAAGGACATGTGATGTCTAGAAAGATTATAAATATGACCCCACAGGCAGCGGGAATTTGAGCATTGCTTTGCTTTGTTCTGCCCCACTATTCTTTGCTGAAGGCACCCATGTATTGGTTTGCCCTACACTGGGTTGCTGAGCTCTGTTTATTGTGACACCACAGAGAGAAATGTGCCAAAGAACTTCTCTTGAGGTTCTTGTGGCTTCTTGCCTCTTTCATGAGCCTCATGGTCTCTTCTGGATTGAACTGCCTTTGTTGGTTCATGTGTGGTGACTGCTAAGTGGTCTGGATTGCAGCTGCTGATTTGTATTTGGTGTTTCTACTGGACCAAACTGCTAATATCCTGACAATGAAGATTGGACTCACCCTGCAAAGAACCATTTCTAAACAGGTCTACTTCCCCTGTCCTAATAATTTTTCTTTTCCAGTACTTCTGATGGTTGGTGGGTTAGAAGGAAAGTTGAATTTTGATTAAAGTAGGTTGGAAAAATTTATGCCTATAATTGTCCCTCCTAATAAAACATCTGAGGGAAAAATAATTTATTTTGACTTCTGATTTTGAAGCTTCTAGACCATAGCAGTTACGTCTCTTGTTTCTTGGCTCCTGTTGACATAGAAGAAAGCCACTCACTGCAGGGTAAATAAGAAACAGAGCAGAGTCAGATATAGATTTCAAAAGTCCAAAACTGAGCAGAGTCAGATATAGATTTCAAAAGTCCCAAGTGATGAGTCTTCAAGGTAGGTTCTAACGCCAAATGTCTTCATAATTGGGATCCAAACCTTTGTACTTGTTGTTACAAGTACAAACATGAACTTGTTTTTTTTTTTTAACTTTTATTGCATTATGATGAGAAAAGTTACATGATTTCAATTTATCTGAATTTGTTAACATTTAAAAACATATTTTAAGTAAATAAAATTAAATCACATTCTTGTTTCCCTTTTGTACCTCAACTCCTCCCGGAGACCCTCTCTTCAATACCTACAATATCTTTTTTGTCATATTCCTTAAAATTTATAAAATATAACAATAAAAATGAGTATTGTAAAAGTTGTTTGATATAAAACAATCAATTTAACAGTGTTATGTAGATGCTTGTCTACAGCAATACTGCAAATACATACGTTTTTCTCACTATAAATTTCAAATAACTCCAAACATTAACTGTATACTTCAAAATAATACATCACTACTAGTATTTTCTTTTTTTTTTTTAGATATTTTCTTTATTTACATGTAAATTTTCCCTTTCCCAGGTTCCCCTCCAAAAAACAAACAAACAAACATACAAAAACAACAAGAACAAACTTCTTTTGCCTCCCCCCTCCCCATGCCTGCCACCCCACCCTCTGCCACTTATTGGCCCTGGCATTCCCCTACACTGGGGCACAGAACCTTCACAAGGCCGAGGTCCTTTACTCCTATTGATGATCAAATTTGCAATCCTCTACTATACACATGCTGCCAGAACATTCAGTCCCACCCTGTATAGTCCTTGATTGGTGGTTGGGTCCCTGGGAGCTCTGAGGGTACTAGTTAGTAATTGTTATTAGTCCTAAGGGGCTGCAAACCCTTCAGCTCCATAAAACCTCACTCTAACTCCTTCATTGGAGACAGTGTACTCAGTTCAATGAATGGTTGTGAGCCTCTACATCTGTATTAGTCAGGTATTGTCAGAGCCTCTCAGGAGATAGCTATATGCTTGTCCTTCCTTCAGTCTCTGCTCCATAGTTAATCACTGCCACTCCTTCTGTGTGTGTTTGGTTCCCCTTTTTAAGAAGGAATAAAATGTCCACCTTTTGGTCTTCCTTCTTCTTAAGTTTCTTGTGGTTTGTGGGTCATTCTTCCTATATTCCAAACTTCTGGGCTAATAACCACTTATCAGAGAATGCATACCATGTGTGATCTTTTGTGATTGGGTTACCTCACTCAGGATGGTACTCTCCAGATCCATCCATTTCCCTAAGAATTTCATAAATTCATTGTTTTTTATAGCTGAGTAGTACTCCATTGTGTAGATGTACCACACTTTCTGTATCCATTCCTCTGTTGAGGGACATCTGGGTTGTTTCCAGTTTCTGGCTATTATAAATAAGGCTGCTATGAACATGGTGGAGCATGTGTCCTTATTACATGATGGAGCATCTTGACAAACATGAACTTGTAAAAAGGATATTTCAAAAGCTAGCCAATCATAAAATTAATAGTTTTCTGTATTAATGAATATATTTAATTTATGTGTAAAAATTTATTTAAAATGCATAGATATAAATGACATAGAAATAACTATTATGTATATATTATTGATCTTAAACAAAAGATGTTTATTTTTATTTTACAGGCTTCAAAATATTGACATAGATAGTCTTCATAACCATTCTTTCTGATGTGGGGCGATACTTTCTTTAGAGCTAAGCACTAACCCAGGCAAGACGTTCCATAACCAGTCTGTATGAAAAGGAAGCTGTGGCAAGTTAGCACAAGAAAAACTCAATTTGCTAGCATCCAATAAAGTCTTCATACTGCAAAGAGCTCATTCATGGGTTGCACTCTTCAGTTAGAAAACACTGACATGTAGAAAAAGGAAATTACAGAGTCTGGTAACTTAGTGAATAGCAACTGTATAAAGAAAGAAAAAAATTACAACTGGCCTGGGGATCTCTAACTTTGGCATCTGTATGATTGATACTACCTTTAACAAAAAAATAAGAACAAGCAGATAATTAGAGAAAGACATGTTTGGGCTGTGGGTAGGACAAGGCCCTATTTTGTAAACAGAGCACTGAGAGTCACAGTGTGACATGAAAATATAAGTCTCAAGACCAAACGATCTAAGGAAGTCTGGAGAAAGAGAACTTTCAGACCTGAATTCAGGAAAAGCAGAAGAATGCTGAGGAGGCGGGGTACCAGAGTGAGCAAAGCTGCTGGAGGAGAAGGACACATTCATAAGCTAAAGAAAAGGTAGACACCGCACAAGTCACCATGGTGGTGTTGGATCATATGCACAGAAATTGAGCAATTACTAGAGGCACTTTAAATTCATTATCTCATTAAGCCTCTCAGACTAAGAGGTGGGCATTACTACATTCATTTTGAAAATGAGTATGCAGAGAATTTGAATAGCCATGGTCATGTCACACAGTCACACAGTAAAGTAGTGAAGCATCCATGATCCAAACACTTCTAACGTTAAGTTGGAACTATCTCGTGTCTGAAAGACTAGGCATAATCAACAGAGGTGCAAAGCCACCTGGGAAGTGATATTCTTGGAGCTTCACTAGACCCTTTACATAAGTAAAGGATAGCTGCGTGGAGTAAAGGATGAGCAGCTCACCATGAGGGGGAGACCTAGGGTGTGTGCTTTGGAGGTATAAAAAGCACTGCTGAAGAACAGGAAAAATGAAAAAACAAGGGAGTCGGTCCATAAATTGTGCATCATCGGGTCTCCTACCACTATGGATGAGTGAAACTTGATCCAGGAGGAAAATTCTAGAAAAGAAGTTGTGAAATTATCCCAAATGGCAGGGTGAAGAGCTGGTGCACCACTACTCTAATCAATTGCTGCTTCTGGTTCATCTCAATGGGTGTTAATTAATTGAGTGGATTTCTCAGCAGAGACTCCCACTATGATGTGGAGAAATCCACAGGCAGCGCTACAGAGAGTAGAGTAGCAGGCCAGCAACAACACTCCATAGCTGTAAGCTACAGCCAAGGAACGGGAGGACCTCCTGAAAGGGTCTGCTGTGTAGATACTGCCACAACCTGCCTTAACTGTTAACTACACAGAGGCCTTCACGATATGAATAGCAAATCTCACTGGACAAAAAGCAGACAAAAGCTTGCTGGGTTTGATTTCCCATGAGGTGGTGGAGGGTAAAATGTTAAATGAACTTTGTGTCTAGAAAGACAGAAAGTTACATATCTGGCTACATTTCTTGTTCCTCTTGTCGTATACTGTATATAAGTCATAAGGAACATAAGAAGATTCTAAATGTGGAGAGAGAATGCAGCACAGTAAGGGAATTGAGGACCAAACGTAAGACACGGAGGTTAACTCCCTGGATCTGCTTTGTCCTCATATAGCTCAGAAGTGGGCTTGAAGGAATATCGCATGAAAAAAAGTCAATGAGTTCAAACAACAAGACCCCCCCCCAAAATGACCAAAACTGGTAAAGACCCTCAAATCAGAAAGCCATCAGACTTTAACAGAAGAAACATCATCCTGAAACCCAGACACACAAGCAAAACCTGACTGAGGAACTTACATTTCTATCCATACCAGGCTGCAAAGAATACCTAAAATTTCCTGCCATTGTGTTATCAAAGAAGAATAGTAAGGAGCTGAGGGTAACAAAGTAATTCATCCTGAGGTGTCCATAGTTACCCTACATGGAGCCCAAACATCCACCTGTTAGCAGTAGTGAAGCATCTCTTCCTTGTTGCTTGAGTAACAAGTACTAGAAAAGGCCTCAAGGGAATTCAATAATACAATCACCCATCAGTACATACGTCACCTTCATATGCCCCAATGCAATGGAGAAAACACATGAGACTTAGCTTTCACCTCTACTCAGAGGTAGGAGGAGGCAATCCTTGGATGTCCAGGAAGCTCAAGTACAGACCCAGTATTTTTACCTCCTTTGGAGGAAGCTTGCACATGGTAACTTTGCATTAGTGAACCAGCATTAGATAACCTTGGCTGAAGCAGAATAGGTAAATGCCCCCTCCAAAAGAGCATGAACCAAGGAAGCATGAAGACTTGAGATAAATGAAAAGGTCAGTTGATGCCAAACCAAGACAGTAGAGAGGTAAGACTCACCATTTGAGGCACTCAAATACTATGAAATGCTACAAAAATAATGCCTAGAACAATAAGTAATCTACTTTCCAAAAGGGTCTAAGTCAGTGTTCTGTTGCTGTGAAGAAACATGACCAAGACGACTATTATAAAAGAAAACATTTAATTGAGGCTTGCTTACAATTTCAGAGGCTAAGTTCATTAACATCATGGTAGAGAGGACATCATAGGTGTGGTCATGGTATTTTTTCACAGCAGTAGAACACCAACTGAAAACACAGGATAAACCCAAATGATTCTATATCAGGACAGGGCATAATAAAATTGCTCAAAATTAAAGACATTCAAATTTTGAAATAAGATAGGGCAGTAGATAATATGCTAACAGTAAGAGGAAAACATTTGTGGGACAACAGACTTTTTGGTAAACTGAAAGATGTCTTAAACCTGAATCTACACCTAGAAAGAAAATGTTTTCTTGATTACTTATCTATTGCTATGTTCCAATAGCATGACCAAGGCAACTTTATTTTGCCCTTACAGTTTTAGAGGTTTAGAATATTTGATGGCAGAGTGGAGAAACCTAGGCAGCTGTTGAGAACTTACATCTTGAACCTCAAGAAAGCAGAGAGAGCTAACTTGAAACGGCACAGGCTTTTGAAACCACAAAAATCTGCTTTACTATAACATACATTCTCCTACAAGACCATATTTCTTCATCCTCCCCCAAAGAGCTACCACCAAATCCACCAGGACCAAGTATTCCAATTCCAAAGACTTATGGGAGTACAGCTCATAAAGTCTACCATAAGTGTCCTTCAGAAATAAGAGAGAAATTAAAGCTTTGGTTTGGGAGGGGTAGTGACATCTCATTATTTTATTCCAAGGTGGTTTAAAGTGTGTGTGTGTGTGTGTGTGTGTGTGTGTGTGTGTGTGTGTGTGTG
>JADRCD010210213.1:0-12502 GCA_019843815.1 Montemys delectorum
TTTTTATCACTATTGCTCTGTAATACAGCTTGAGGTCTGAGACAGAGATTTCCCCAGAAGGTCTTTTATTGTTAAAAATAGTTTTCTTTATCTTGGGGTTTTTGTTATTCCAAATGAATTTGCAAGTTGCTCTTTCTAACTCTATGAAGAAATACGTTGGAATTTTGATGGGGATTGCATTGAATCTGTAGATTGCTTTTGGCAAGATGACCATTTTTACTATAGTAATCCTGCAATCCATGAGCATGGGAGATCTTTCTATCTTCTGAGATCTTTGATTTCTTTCTTCAGAGACTTAAAATTCTTATCATATAGATCTTTCCCTTGCTGAGTTAGAGTCACATCAAGGCATGTAATATTATTTGTGCCTGTTGTGAATTCCCAGACCACATGAAGCTCAATAAGAAGGAATGCCAAAGTGTGGGTGCTTCAGTCCTTCTTAGAAAGAGAACAAAATACTCACAGGAGCAAATATGGAGATAAAATATAGAGCAGAGACTAAAGGAAAGGCCACCTGTCCCACAGACTAAGCCATCAACAAAGAACATACATGGCTCCTGCTGCATATGCAGGAGAGGATGGCCTTGTCATTCACCAATGGAAGGTGAGGTCCTTTGTCCTATGAGGGATTGATAGATGCCCCAGTGTAGGGAAATGGAGGACAGAGAGGTGGGAGTGGGTGAGTAGGTAGAGGAATACCTTCAGAGAAGCATCGAAAGGGAGGATGTGATAGGGTGTTTCCAGGAGGGAGGGAAACTGGGAAAGGGGATGACATTTGAAGTGGGAATATAGAAAATATCCAACAAAAAGGGGGGATTTATCAAAAATGCCTACATGATATAACCTAGCTAGTTCTGAAGTGGTTATAAAGACGCTGGAGAGACTAAGAACCCTGCAGCTGCCCAGTCAGTCCACTGTGCTAGATGTCTCAGCATTCCCAGTCTAGTGGGGAAGGCCAAGTGCATACTTCCTTACATCTGGTCAGCCTCTGCACGGAAGATGTCAACGAAATTGAGAGTGAGTCTAACCACTTCGGTCAATGAAGTCAAGAAAACCCCTCACAAGACTGTCCAGATGGCTCAGTGGTTAAGAGCACTGGCTGCTTTTCCAGAGGGTCTAGCTATAGTTAGAAGAACACAATTGGCATCTAATAGCCACCAGCACCACAGATCCAGAGGAATTTATGCCTTCTTCTAGAACTTCATGGACTCATACTCATAAAATAAAAATAATATTAAAGATAAGAAAGAAAAATTCATCCCAAGCCTGCCCAGAGGTTAACCTAATTTAGATAATCCCTCTCAAGTTTACCCCAGTGCTATGAATCATGAAGCTCACAGAGCACATTAATCTTGACAGAGGTTATACACATAAAGTAATTTGAACTTATATACCAAAGGAGAGGCTAGACCTAGATTTGTGTCATAGGTTAAGTGACATTAGTAGCATCTTTCTATGTTCTATGAAGATCTTCAAAGGGAATGAAGTGTAGCAAGCAAAATATATCTGGGTCTTGAGTTATAAAATATATAGACATTATTTTAGCAATAAAGCGAGAATGTATAAAATACCACGTGATAAAATGATTGAAAAGCTATATTGAAATTTTTTAATGCAAGAACGTATCCATAAAATTGAATTTTTTAATTTTAAATTTATTTTTTTACATGTAAATTTTTATTTACATGTAAATTTCTCCTATCCCAGTTTCCCCTCCAAAAGACAAACAAACAAACAAACAAACAAACAAACAAAAACAACAAGAACAAACCCCTGTTGCCTCCCCACTCCCCATGCCTGTCACCCCACCCTCTCCCACTTATTGACCCTGACATTCCCCTACACTGGGGCACAGAACCTTCACAGGGCCGAGGACCTCTCCTCCTATTGATGATCATCTTTGCAATCCTCTACTATACACATGCTGCCAAAACAATCAATCCCACCATGTATAGTCCTTGGTTGGCGGTTGGGTCCCTGGGAGCTCTGAGGGTACTAGTTAGTTCAAAATTGTTGTTCGTCCTAAGGGGCTACAAACCCTTCAGCTCCATACAGCCTTTCTCTAACTCCTTCACTGTTGACCGTGTACTCACTTCAATGGAGGCTGTTAGAAAATGTGTTCCCATTTTTTCCAGAGTGTTGGGGTTTAAATGATTAATATCTCTGGTAGGATAAGATATTTGAACATGTGAACCCTCAACTTGTGGTATTTCTTGTGGAAATTTTTGGAATCCTTAATAGAGGTTACTTGAAACTGTCCGGCAGTTTGACGAACCGGGTTCTCTCTTGACCGAAGGGAGAAGAAAGACCTGAAACACAGAATTCGAGAACAAAAGACACCAAGCCAAGTTGCGTCCCAATCAAGGCTTCCCACTTTACTTTTGGGGTTCAGGATTTATATGTACACGAGAAAGCAAAGTTGGATCTCTAGATTACAGTGACATTTGCATAACTTAAACAATTCGGGAGGAGTCAGGAAAGAGTCAAAGGGAAGCTGGGATGCTAGGGCGTGAGTTCTTGCTGGGCAACGGCTCAGGGTGTCCTGCAGGTCTGGGTTCAGGGAGAGGTTTGAGGTACGGCCCGAGGTAGGGGAGGAGGTCAACAGCAGATATCCTCAAGCGGTCTGTTTACACGCAATAATGTCCTCAGTCTGCAAACTTGCCTTCCCCTGGAATCCTCGAAGGTGGATTCATCATAACTACAGAGCACTGGGCCTTTGTTTTAGGCACGGCAGGCATGAATGACAGTCTCCATTGTAAGCTCTGATGTAGCAGAGTTAAGGCAGAAGGGAGAGGCCCAACAGTCACTTCTTTGGAGAAAGTATATACTTGGGGGATAAGAGTATATTGCATGTCACCACTTCCTGCTACCTTGCTATCATTTCTACTTTCTGTGTCCCACTGGGGATATGATCAGCCAGGTCCCTGCTCCTTCTGCCATGCCCACTTCTCCCTGTTTTTATGGACCCCCTAGTCCACTGGAATTCTAAGGTAAAATAAACTCCTAACCTAACACTTAGACTCACTTCTAGAATATAATGACTAGAAATATTGAGGGCTTTTTACATTTCAACTATGGTGATTTATGAAGATGCATTGAATCCCTTAATACCTCTCTATTTTGCATATATGATCATTTATCTCTACATATTAATTTAGAAGAATTTGGAAAAAGAAAATGTTAAGCACAAAAATGTACTGTGTTTGTTAAATTTGCTAATTTTTCCCAGACTCTTAAGATAATTGCCCATTATATTGACAACAAATAGAATGTTTTATCCTCCTTACTGCCTTTTATTTTAGTGAGAAAATTCATATTATATACCTATCACTGTCATCTCCCTGTTGAATTCCTATTAATATTAAAAGCCACTCACTTCAATATATTAACATCTCTGTGAGAATTTGTCTCATTATAATTATCACTGCCCTTGCCAATTTAAAATTTTAGCTTGGTCTAAAATTAAATGTAAGCTATTATAAATGCAATAGAAACAAAGTGTGAGCTAGAGTAGTCCTAGTTAAATGGCTTTTAGTGATTCATCATCGCTACAGAACTTGGGCGTAACTATGGAATATGTGCATGCATGCATGTTTTACATATATATTCATGTATAAACATGCATGTCTCTCTCTATATATGTATATATATATATACATATATATATAGGCTTGCAATTTTGAATATATAATCATCACTGTTATTTTTAATTTAAATTGTCCTCAAACACATTTATCACACTTGTCCACAGATTTTCATGCGTAATAGAAGCAAAGCTTTCTAGGTAACTCCTCTGGAGATTTTAAAAAATGACATAACAAATTCTGCTTCATTTCTATAGATATAGCTTTAATTGTTTAAGTGTGAATTTCAAATGCAATTTAACAAGTCTGTGAAGTTGGATATCATTTGGGTAAACCATGGGGACACATAATTTTCTTCAACATACAGATTTATCATGGGTCTCAACAACATTCGATAAATTTATAATCTGAAACCCTGGCTCACAGACCAGCAAAATACAATTATATGAAAAAGAATGTGGAAAGGGAAGGAGAGAAGGAAGAAAGAAGGAAGAACTGATATCTATTCATATTGATATCTATTGAAATTAGCATTTTTCTAAATTTTATACACGTTATTCAGTGCAGTTTTCTTTTTTCTACAATCTATGTGATAAACATATAAATATGTCATATTTAATTTTTTACACAATCATTTTGATTTCAAGGAACATTGTGTGACTTGAAGCTTTGGGAAAGATGAGATAGAGCGTTATACCCTCCGAATGATTTTAATTCCGCTTACATGCTTTTCTGCTCTGAATATTATGCATCATGAAAATGAAATTCAATTCAAAATGAATACCACAGTTAAAGTTTACACTAAATGTTTGTTTACTGTAATTTCTGATGGGGTCTGGAAAGACAAGACCAACATTTCATCAAGAGAAATCCATTCTCCTTTTGTGTCACAAGTGTTTGGACTAGGAGATCTTATAAACCAAAAATTTTTATCCATTGTGACTTTGCATTTATTTATTTACTTATTTATATAGTTATTTAGTGGAATAGCTCATATTGAGAGATTACTGAAGTTGGTTTTTCTCCTTTCATTTTGTAGGTCATGGAAATCAAGATTGTCATGAAGCCTGAAAATAAGCACATCCCCTCTGGTGTGCCATCTTGCCCATCTTACTGTAATTTAAAAATAGTATTTCAGATGTGATAAAATAAATTTCTAAATCACCAGCTTGCACATTTGTATTGTTGGGCTAAAATCACTGTAAACTATTACAGAGTCAGAGAAATCAGATATATTTTCTTATTTAAAATGACAAAACTGTAGAAAGTACTACTGGGATCACTGGACATCCAGGGACAGACAGGCAGAGTGATTACCGTGATTACTGCACTAACTGAAAGTCAATGAGGAAGCCCTTGTGATGGTGCTGTGTTTGTTGCTTAGAGAATCTCTAACTTACAACAGAAGAATAGGTTAAGGGAACTCCACAGAATAAAAACAAAAGACAAACGTGTGGTTTTCTGAATTTGAAAAACAGTGTCTGGTAGCTAAGCTAACTGAATTTAATAACCCAACAATAAGAAAGAAGGATGGACACACAGAAACCTCTGGAGATATGCTAAGAATACTGTAAAACTATTGAAGGAAGGCATTTATACCGTGCTGGGTACCAGAAATAATGCCTGTTCCCTCAAGTCAGTTGGCATCCCCAAGAACCAGAAATGTTGGGTAGAGTATACAAAAATGCTTAGAGTAGGAAGAATTTGCTCTCCTTTTGATATAACTCTGACTTTTCCCAGCAAATCTTACAAGATAAATCTCAAAGGTTCTGTTTGTTTTGTAACTGAATTAAAATATCCCATTAATCAAGTTAAATTTGAAATCTGTTAGATAATAAAATCGTGACAGGTATATTTTTTCAGCATATATGCTGTAGAAGGAATATAGAGTCAATAAGCACCAACATGGAATAACAGAACATATCACTACTAGGCAAAGACACTCATACATTATTTACAACTGTTCGTAGTACTCTTCATTTCAAATTGAAATGATTCATTGATGAAAACAACTCCAGATCTAAATTTTAAAAATCAAAATTATAAGTTGCTGATTTGTCCTATTGACTGTGTCCTTTGCCTTACAAAAGCTTTTCCATTTCATGAGGTTCCATTTATCAATTCTTGATCTTAGAGTCTGAGCTATTAGAGTTCTGTTTAGAAAATTTCCCCACCATGCCAATGAGTTCGAAGCTCTTTCCCACTTTCTCTTCTATTAGATTCAGTGTATCTGGTTTTATGTTGAGGTCCTTGATCGACATGGACTTGAGCTTTGTGTAAGGTGACAAATATAGACCTATTTTCATTTTTCTACATACAAATAACCAGTTAAACTAGCACCATTTATTGAAGATGCTTTCTTTTTAACATTGTATATTTATGGCTTGTTTGTCAAAGAAGTGTGTGCTTTTATTGCTGGGTCTTCAATTCTATTCCATTCAGAAACCTACAGTTTGGGAAAAAATCATCATTACCCTCACAACTGATAGAGGGCTAATACTGAAAATAGACCTCAAGAAGCTAACTTCCAAAAAAACCAAACAACCCAATCCAAAGGTGCTGTATAGAACTAAAAAGAAAATTCACAACAGAGGAATCTCGAATAACCGAGAAGCACCAACTTGCTCAAAGTCCTTGTGGGGGGGGGGAGGGAAATGCAAATCAAAGGGACCCTGAGATTCTACTTTACACCATTCAGAATGGTAAGATAAAATCTCAAGTAACAGCACATGTTGTTGAGAATGTGGAGAAAGAGGAACACTCCTCAATTACTGGTGAGATTATAAACTTGTACAACGACTCTGGAAATCAATCTGGAAATTCCTCAGAAAACTGGAAATAGATCCACCTGAAGATCCAGCTATACCACTCTTGGGCATATAAAAAGATGCCCCACCATGCCACAGGCTCATGTGATCCACTAATGCTCCAAAAGGTCCAAGTGAGGATACCTCAATCCCACTTCTGAGGGAGAAGAAAGCAACCAGGGAGTGGGGGGCAGATGGAGGGAGGGACCTCAGTGGGAGACAAGACAAGGAGGGGAAGAGGGGAACATGATCAGGTATTGGGGGAACAGGAGTAAAGCCATGAGGATCAGCAGAACGAACACAAACATACAACCTCCGGAGGTAAGAGGTGGGGGGCACACTCTAGAATATTCCAGAGACCTGGGAGGTGAGAGACACTCAGGACGTAAAGGGAGGGACCTTAGGTGAAATGCCTGATGATAAGGAGAGGGAATTTGAAGAGGCTATCTCCAAAAGAAAGACAAGGCATCAAGTGGAGGGTTGGGGTTGTCTTCCCACAGTCAAAAATTCTGACTCAGAATTGTTCCTGTCTAAAAGAACTACAGGGACAAAATTGGGGAAGAGTGTGAGGGAAAGTAGGTTCAGCGACTGACCTAAACTGGGATCCATCTCAAGAGGGAGGCTCCAAGCCTTGACACTATTACCGATGCTATATATGGTGTGCTTCCAGACAGGAGCCTAGCATGGCTGCCTTCAAAGAGGCCCAAAAAGCAGCTGAAAGACTCAGATGCAGATACTTACACCCAACCAATGGGCAGAAGCCAGGGACACCTTTGTTTGAATTAGGGAAAGGCTAGAAAGAGCTGAGGAGTAGGGTGATCCTATAGGAAGATCAGCAGTATCAGCTAACCTGGACTACAGGAGAACTCCTAGACAATGAAGTACCAATCAGGCAGCATAGAATAGCTGATATGAGGCTACTGACACATATACAGCAGAGAACTGCCTGGTCTGGTCTCAGTGAGAGAGAAGATGCATCTAAACCTTGAGAGATTTGAAAGCCCAGGGGGTGGAAAGGTCTGGTAGGGTGAGGATGGGGTGGTGGGACATCTTCTTGGAGATCAGGGGTTGGGGAGAAGGAATGGGATGAGAAATAGTTAGAGAATGGACAGAGAGGACAGTAAAAATGATGTAATATTACTACTACTACTAATAATAATATCAAAAGTATAGTGTGTGATGTGAAAATACAGTAGATATATTCATTAACCAATTAGATATTTCAAAAGGTGAAAATAATGATCTTGAAGTCACAACAGTGGAAATTATGTAACAGCAGAATACAGAGAGAAAAATATAAAGAGGAAGGAGCTAATTATAAAAATAGTAACAATTAATCATGTCACAACCTAAATATTCTGACTGAATGGAGAGATATGAGCAGGGTGAGAGAACAGAAAAAAATGAAGAGAATAACACATCAAAACCAAAACTTAACAAAAAATTCTGCACCTAAGACAGTAAGTTAATAACAAATGTAAGGAAAAATACATTAAATTTCAGCACAAATAATTGCTGAGAAAAAGATCAGAAAAAGGTGAATCTTAGAAGTCACAAAGAAAAGGAGACATACATGATGCAGGTGGAAAACATATAATTTTGACAATTGTCTTTTTATCGAAGATATTCTATCAAGACTGTAAGTAGCATCCAATTTGAAATAATAAAAGAAAAATTGCTGTGACCCTAGCATCCCATAATCCTTGAAAACATACTTGTAAAAGATGACATTAGAGCCCATCAGAAAAAAAAAGTACTCAAAAAAATCATAAAAAAACTATTACTCAAAAAGAATCATTCCAGAAAGAAGACAAGATAAATACTTGAAAATACAAATGTACACAAGTAGAAACTGTAACAGTAGGCAAATGTGTGAATCTCTTATTGATTATATAACATTAAAAGGTAACTTGTATTTTAATACATATAATTTTAAAATTAAGCATGTTGTTTATACATGTATAAAATGAAAAGACTGGTGATAATGTCTTTTACAAAGAAACCGTAGAATAATTTCCACAGTGGTATAGATAGGTAAACCTGGAAATTTCTTATACGATAAATAAATAAATTTTAATTAATTTAACAGCCAATATACAATATTCTTAAGTGAATGTAACCTGTTTTCTGGGGCCTGATAATAAAGTCACTCACTCAAGTCAAATAGCTTTGACCAAAAATCATGCCTACAATTCATTCCTTGGCACAGCAGAACTGTCAACTCTCAGCTTAGCCACAATGGAGGTAAAAATCCTTTTGTGATATGAGGGTCATTGAAGTACAGCCTTATTACAATGAAATCCAATGTCTAAAAATTGTTCTTATTTTGGGTTTGTAGCACAGTAAGAGCCAAGATTTTAAACTCTACTAAATACAAAACAAACAAACAAACAAACAAAAAGACTTTATATATTTATATTCATTTAAGAAAATACTAGTAGTGATGTATTATTTTGAAATATACAGTTAATATGTTTGGAGTTATTTAAAATTTATATTGAGAAAAACGTATGTATTTTCAGTATTGCTGTAGACAAGCATCTACATAACACTGTTAAATTGATGTTTTATATCAAACAACTTTTATAATACTCATTTGTATTGTTATAATATTTTATAAATTTTAAGGAATATGACAAAAAGATATTGTAGGTATTTCAAGAGGGGTCTCTGGGAGGAGTTGGGGTACAAAAGGGAAACAAGAAAGTGATTTAATTCTATTTACTTAAAATATGTTTTTAAATGTTAACAAATTCAGATAAATTGAAATCATGTAATTTTTTTCATCATAATGCAATAACAGTTTTTAAAATGTTAATCATTTTAATGAATGTACAAAAGAAGCAGCACCTAGAAGAATGAAGCAAAAACAGACTGAAAAGGTTAAATCTAGCCACCGTGACAATACTTTTAAATATAAACATCTCAAACATATCAGTTAAAGGGCAGAAATTATTCAGAATACATGAAAACAAGAACAGACTCCATGAAGGATATAGGGATACATTTTAAACAAAGGCAAAATATATTCAGAGAAAAATACATATGATTTGTTGTTGTAATATTAACTAGTTAAAACAAGCCTGAATGTTAAAATCAGATATGTTAATATCTGATATGACATATGTAAATATTGGAGTAAAGAACCTTGATAGGGGTAAAGACCTTTTCATAATTGTAAAAGGGTCAAATAAATCAGGTATTTTAATCTATATAATTATTTATTTTCCAGAATCAATGAAGCAAAAGCTAAGAACAGCAAGAATAAGCAAAAATCCATAATTATTGGATAAAAATTGAATTACTTCCTCTCTTAATTATTGACTCATGTAACAGAAAGAATGACTTTCAAACCCACTTGACTTGATAACTGCAGAACAACATACTTATAAGTTTTAGTGGGGAAGCTAGGCATTTTCAAGACAACTATTTCAAGACAAGCTATTTATTGCTCTTGCTTCTTCCTTCCCTACGATATCTACAGGGTAAGATCACATTACTAGAGACACTTTGGCTGAGGGATGCCAAGAAATCAATGACAAACCGACACAGAGATTTCTTCCTTGCTTGCTATCTTTGTAGTGTTAGCAAGTACTATTCAGGCTGCTGGGGGAGAAATTACTTCAATGCATGAACCAGGATATCTTAGATGTTCTAGAGCATACAGCAATAGAGACATGACAGATCGATAGCGCAATATACCCACTGGTTTAAAAATGACTGTTATTGATTGTTAATGACTGTTAAGGGATAACTAACCACATTCTGATTGGATTGAAAATTTCACCAAAGGGAATTTTATGTTGGTACTATAATTCTGCTCATAAAATTTATGGCTGGGAGGGTCATATGTCCTCGGGTAAAAACTGCTATTATTATTTTCCTAAGTTGTCACACTGTCAAAATATCTTTTAAATAGCTATAACTATATACCTGGCCTGCTCTCAACCTTGGACAGAGAAGCTAGTGGGCAGTTGTCAATGGAAAGGTATGTAGCTGGTCACAGAACTAAGAAAACATTGAGTGTACAGCCAAAGAACACAAACATATTTTCTTCCTGACAGACTGCTTCCTTAATCTCTGTAAACGCATTCTCTATCTTTTCTTACTAATTCTAATATTAATTCTTTTCTGAAAACTGATATAATGAGTACTAGATAAGTTTGAAGAGCAGAAAACTGGTGCTTGATTGTTTCCTGGTTCTGTTTGCTCAGAAATCATTTCCTAGCTTGTCATCCTAAAGCCCTTGTCGTTGGTGATGGCTTACACTTTATTCCTGGTCCTAGTTGGCATCCTCTCTGCCTTCTGTATTACTGGCATCTCTTTATATTTGATAAAGATTTTTGTTGTTGTTCTTGTTGTTGTTGATGATGATGATGATGATGATGATGATGATGATGATGAAAATGATGATTTTATAGAAAGTATCTTCTAAATGGGGTAAACCCACTATGAAAATAAAGAGCAAATTTTACACATTAATCAACTTTTCATGAACACTTGGCAGTACATAGTGTCTTGTGTGTCCAAATATGAATTTGTTGAACTTCAAAGTTGTGTGCATTATTATGTCAGATGGGGAGTTTTCAGCTTCCTTTCTTTCTTATGATATTTTTTCTCTTTTTTATTATCCAACTCCATATAAATATATTACATTTATTATTTTCAACATCTACGGAGGCAATGTTTACTTTAATCATTTTCCTACATATTTTTAGATAGTTGATTACATATCTTCTAAATTACTATTTATCCTTGCCTGTCAATATTCTACTGCTGTACTTTCTTGAGTTCCATATTTCTTTTGCTATTACTTTTAACACCAGATTTTCCATTTATTTTAAATAAATTTTTAATATTCTCTATTTCAGGAAACCTTATCATCATATACATTCCATAGTCATTTTTAATTTTAACATCATTTAATAACTTGGCTCATTTAAAATATATTTACTTATTTTCTTTTTACTTGATTTAAGTTTTATTGAATTATGTGTTAACATTTAAGTATATATTTTAAGTACATAGAATTACATCACATTTTTCTTTCCCTTTGTGCCCAAACTCCTCCCAGAGACCCCCGTTCAATACCTGCCATAGCTTTCAATTTTTTTATTTTGTCATATTCTTTAAAATTTATAAAACATTGTAACAATAAAAATGAGTATTATAAAAGTTGTTTGATATAAAACAATAATCAAGTGAATAGTCCTATGTAGATGCTTGCCTACAGCAATACTGAAAATACATACTTTTTCTCAATGTAAATTTTAAATAACTCCAAAAATATTAACTGCATATTTTAAAATAATATATCACAACTAGTTATTTTTAATTACTTTTTTCTTCCTTTTAATTTAATTAGAAATAATTTTTCTTATACAATATATTCTTATCATGCTTTCTTTTTTTATTAGATTTTTTTTTTTTTTTTGGATTTTCAAGACAGAGTTTCTCTGTGTATCCCTGGCTGTCCTGGAACTCTCTCTGTAGACCAGGCTTACCTCGAACTCAGAAATCTACCTGCTCTGCCTCCCAAATGCTGGGATTAAAGGTGTGTGCCACCACTGCCTAGTGACATTTTCTTTATTATATTTCGAATGATATCCTGTTTCCTAGTTTCTCCTTGAAGAAAAACAAAAACAAAAACAAAAAAAACAAAAAACAAAAACAAAAACAAACAAACAAAAAAAAAATCCCTGTTCACTCACCCCTCCCCCTGCTCACCAACAAACCTTCTCCCTCTTCCTGACCCTGGCATTCCCCTACACTGGGGCATAGAACCTTCACAGGACTAAGGACCTTTCCTCTCACTGATGAACAACTAGGCCTTCCTCTGCTACATATGCAGCTGGAGTCATGAGTCCCACCATGCATAATCTTTGGTTGGTGGTCCTTCCATCAGTGTCTGCTTCATTCTTTGTTTCTGTAACACCTTTCATGGGTATTTTGTTCCCCCTTCTAAGAAGAATCTAAGGATCCACACTTTGGTCTTCCTTTTTAAGTTTCTTGTGGTTTGTGGATTGTATTTTGAGTATTCCAAGCTTATGGGCTAATATCCACTTATCAGTGAGTGCATATCATGTGTGTTCTTTTGTGATTGGATTACCA
>JADRCD010210216.1:0-25344 GCA_019843815.1 Montemys delectorum
ACTATATAAGTTTTTTTTAAGGATTAGGGGGCTAAAGAGACAGTTCAAAAGTTAATAGTGCTGACCGTCCTCTCCAAGTTCAGTTCACAGCACCAATGTCGGGCAACTCACACTGCCTTTAATTACAGCCTAACAGGAATCAGACACTTCTGGCCTCAGAGAATATCCATACTCATATGCATAATAACAACTCCACACATGTAATCTCTACACGTGGTGGTGCATGCTTTTAATCCCATAATTTGAAAGGTAGCAGCAGGCAGATTTCTGAGTCCAAGGCTAACCTGGTCTACATAGTGAGTTCCTGGATAACCAGGAATATAGAGAGAGACCCTACCTTAATAAAATAAAATAAAATCACAGTTTTGCTTTAGGGCATGAACCCCAAACCAGTTAAGGCTGAATCAACCCATCTCGTCTTCATACCACATTTTGCTAAAATTATTGAAATTTGATTGTTACTAGGGGCAGAAGAATTTATACTATTGTTCAGATATTGCACTATGTGTAGCCCAATGAAGGTGGGGATTCCAATGGGTTCTAAGGTTGCTAGTAGATTATTTGCCAAGGAGCATGTATGCATATTAAGGTCAAGGAACCAGACTGTCAAGTACATTATTACAAAAGGGGGAGTTATATATAGCCCAAACCTGATAGGGTCCCAGTCTACATTATCTCCTATGCTTACTGGTTCATAAGGACCTGAATTCTGATTCTCAGCACTTATATGAATGTTGGACATGTTTTCATGACCCCAGTGCAAAACATACATATCCCAGGGGCTGGTTAACCAAAACTGGCAAGCTCTAGGCACAGTGAGAAATCTTGTCTCAAAAATTAAGATGGAGAACCAGTTATGGCAATGCACAACTTTGGGCCCAGCACGGGGGTGGGGGGAGGGAGTGGGGCACAGACAAGTGAATCTCTGTGAGTTTAAGGCCATCCTAGCCTACATAGTAAGTTCCAGTCCAGGTGAGGCTATTCAAACCTAGTTAAAAATAAAAAATAAAAAGAGTCAGGCAGTGGTGGCACACACCTTTAATCCCAGCACTCAGAAGGCAGAGGCAAGTGGATTTCTGAGTTCAAGGCGAGCCTGGTTTACAGAATGAGTTCCAGGACAGCCAGGGCTACACAGAGAAACCCTGTCTTGAAAAACAAAAGAAAAAGAAAAAGAAAAAGAAAAAGACACCGGATACTAACCTCTATCCTCCATAGGCACACATTTTCACAACCTCCAACACATGCACATAATACTTGACCATCTAACTACAACTTTAGCTTGCTAACCTGTTGAAGTTTTACTAAGTTTGTGATGGTTTTGACCAAAAGAATACAATAGAAATTGCTAAGCAGGATGGCAAAACCTGTGATACTTGAAAGACTGATGCAGACAGATTGGAAACTGGAGTTACACAATAGGAACTGTAAGGGCCAGCTGGAGAGATGGCTCAGCAGTTAAGAGCGCCAACTGCTCTTCCGAAGGTCATGAGTTCAAATCCCAGCAACCATATGATGGTTCACAACCATCTGTAATGAGATCTGCTGCCCTCTTCTGGGGTGTCTGAAGAGGGCTACAGTGTACTTACCTATAATAAATAAATCTTTTTAAAAAAAAAAAGTAAGGCCCATGATTTTCTGAAGAATGACACCCCCGACTCAAACGGTATTTAAATGCCGAGTGTTTTATTCTGTATTCTGCAGAAGTCCAGCATGCTGGGGTATCCCATTACCAGCATAGAGAGACAACCAGCATAAAGAGTGTGCTCACAGGCATGACTTAAAGCACATTACGGCTTTCTAGGGTAGGTGACCCTTATCTTAGTCCATCTCGAGGGACATTCCATTACTGGGGCAAGGGGGCTGGAAACAGTGGCTGAGGAAGTCTAGACACTGCTGCTGACCCATTGTCCTTGCCTTAAGCCAGGTGTTGGAGCAGCTTCTAAGGCCTGGAATTGCCTGGAATTGCACAGTTCTCAGAAATAGAGATTTAGGCCTAGTCTCATTGACTATCGACTATCAGTTTTGGGTAGTGTGTGTGTGTGCGTGTGTGTGTGTGTGTGTGTGTGTGTGTGTGTGTGTGCATGTGTGATCTTTCTGCTTCTACTTTCCAACTGCTAAGATTACAGTTATGAGCCACCATGTCTGATTTATTCAGCCCTGAGAATCAAACCCAGAGCTTCATTCATTCTAGGCAAGCCCTCTATCAACTGAGCCAAGTCCCCAACCTGGAACTTTTTTTTTTTTTTTTTCTTCGAGACAGGGTTTCTCTATTTAGCCCTGGCTGTCCTGGAACTCACTCTGTAGACCAGGCTTGCCTCGAACTCAGAAATCCACCTGCCTCTGCCTCCTAAATGTTGGGATTAAAGGCATGCGCCACCACTGCCCAGCTTGGAACTTTCATATATCAATAGATTACAAAAACATGATAATAGATACTGGCAGTGGCACTGGGGAAGAGCCCAGATCAATCCTAGAAAGGCATGAAGAAACTTTCAGAGGGGATGAAAATGGTCTACTTTTTGATCAGGTAGCAGTTATTAGAATGTCTGCCATATCTAAACTCTAAACTGAAGACTTAAATTTATACAATGTATATAATTTGTACAACTTTGTTTTGAACTTTTGGGCAGTTGGGGCTTGGGGCACTCATCCACAAAGTCAGTGTGGGCATTCCACACACAGGTTCGATCCTTGCCAGCATTTGACTTCAGCTCCATCATGGGTGTGACATAGTAGTTGTCACATATCTTCAGGGTCTTGTCTCTCTTCATGAAAAGCAGATGGTCCCTTTTTCCTGATTCTGCAGGAACGTGATATTGCTGGAGTTTCACTCCTTCCATTCTGGGAATTCTTCTGAAGCAAACCAGAGCTTGGCAGCAGTTTTTAAAAAAATTTTTCATCTTCCTAGAACATCTTAATTTCTTACTCAGGAAGAGAAACTATGGGCTTGAACTTCGGGTCATGATTAGATTCTTGTGCCTTCCTAAAGATATGGTCTTCATGACTGTTGTTGGTAGTCACAGTGGCTAGACTAGGTCAGGGATCTCTAGACAAGCTAGTCATAGATCCTTTGTTAAAAACAAACAAGGCTGGAGAGATGGCTCAGTGGGTAAGAACACTGACTGCTCTTCCGAAGGTCCTGAATTCAAATCCCAGCAATCCTCACAATCACCCTTAATGAGATCTGAAGCCCTCTTCCGGTATGTCTGAAGACAGTTACAGTGTACTTATTTATAATAATAAATAAATCTTAAAAAAAAAAAAACTTGATAGCCTACTAGGTAGAAAATAAAGTCTAGAAAATAAAGTCTAGACTCCATAACTGAGTGATAAACTCTTTATGGAACATCACCAGCCTTCATTCCCAAACTTTCCTCTGCTTCCCATTAAAGAGAATCAAAATGATTTATGATTTCACAAGGGCCCAGGCTCCAGGAGGCTATGCTGTCTTTGCAGCCTGTCACCATCTCAGGCTGCTAAATCCCAGTCATCTGACGCCCACCTTTTCCTACCTCTCTCTGTGCTGTGCAGAATCTTAGTCACCATCTCCTCTGACTCCAGGAACGCTTTGAGAATACTCTTATAATAAAACTTATCACATATTGTTTTGTAAGTTTTTGTTTACATGTTTCTCTTTTTCACTGACTTCCTTCAGGAAAGAAACAACTTCTGATTCATCTTCCTATCACTACCAAGCTCGGGCCGGGAGTAGCTTCTCAGTAAACAGAGAGTGGGTTGGGATGAATTAATCAGGCTCTTTGACTTTTCTCGAAACTTTGCTAGTAAGTATTCTCCTGTATCCTGGAATAGGACTTGTCTTAGATCTAGGTCCACTGATGTCTTCTGCTCTCTGCTTCTCTCCTCTTGGCTCTCTTCCATTCCTTTGATAGTCTCTGAAGATTTACAAACTCAAGGTTATAACCCTGCAAATATCTGCAAAAACTATACATTATCAGAAACAAGTTATAGACCTGAAGACATAGCTCAGTGGTACTTGCCTAGCATGTCCAAGGCCCTAGATTCAATCCTAACACTGACCCCCTATCTTGGTCAGTGTTCTATTACTGTGAAAAGACACCATGACCTAGCCACTCTTATGAAAGGAAGCATTTAATTGAGAGCTTGCTTAAAGTCTCAGATGCTTAGTTCATATCATCCTGGAGGGAAAGACAGCAGCATGCAGGCAGGTGCTGGAGAAGCTGAGAACTACATCCTGGTCCACGTTCAGAGACAGAGCCTGGGCCTGGCAAGGGCTTTTGAAATCTCAAGGCCCACCCCCAGTGACACAATTCCTCCAACAAGGCCACACCTCCTAATCCTTCTAATACTTTCAAATGGTACCACTCTCTGATGACTAAGCATTTGAATAATGAGTCCATGGGGGGCCATTCTTTTTTCTCTTTCTTTTTTTTTTTTTTTTTATTTTTTTATTTTTTTTTATTTTTTTATTTTTTGGTTTTTTGAGACAAGGTTTCTCTGTGTAACCCTGGCTGTCCTGGAACTCACTCTGTAGACCAGGCCTGCCTTGAACTCAGAAATCCGCCTGCCTCTGGCTCTGCCTCTGCCTCCCAAGTGCTGGAATTAAAGGTGTACACTACCACTGCCCGGCAGGGGGCCATTCTTATTAAAACCACTACATTCTACTCCCTGGTCCCCATAGGCTCATAGCCATACCATAATGAAAGAAAAATGTTTAGTTCAACTTCAAAAGTCCCCATAGTCTTTGACAGTTTAAACACTGTTGAAAGTCTAAAGTTCAGAGTTACTTCTGAGAGTCAAGGCACTCTCTTAACTGTACACACCCATATAAAATCAAAATCAAAAAGCTTATCATATACTTCCAACATAGCATGTCACAGAACATACATTGCCACTCCCAAAGAGAGGGAAGGGAGGGTATTTCCTATAGTGAGGAAATACTAGACAAAAAAAGAAGGAGGAGGAGGAGGAGGAGGAGGAGGAGGAGGAGGAGGAGGAGGAGGAGAAAAAGGGAAAAGAACCCAAAGCCGAAAGGCTGACTCCAAACTCGGCATAGCTACATCTGATGTCAAAGTGTTCTTCAGATCTCCAACTCCTTTCAGCTTTGTTGACTGCAGCACACATCTCCTCTTTGGCTGGTTCCACTCCCTGTCAGCAGCTCTCCTTGGAAGGCATCTCTCAACTCTGGCATCTCTAACATCTTGGGCTTTCCAAGGCCATCCAGGTTTCGCCTTCAGAGTTTCACGAAATGGCCTCTGTAGGCCTTCATGCGGGGACACTCCAGGCCCCAGCAGCTTTTCTTAGCAAGAGGAGATATTCCACAACCACTTTCCTGTATCCTTGACCCTAAACCCAGAAACTAAGAGGTTCTGCTGCTTTCTGGGGCTGTAACTTGGTTTCTTTGTCCAATTACAGTTATATCAGCTTTCTGTCGTTGATGACTCCTTCCACTGCTTGAACCTGTTTTTAATTCCTTTTTACAAGTTGGAAACTGCTGGGTGGGGTCTTGCCTGAAGTCACCATTCCCTTTATTCCATCTAGAATCTGTCTTTTTTTAAAGTTTTTTTACTTCCTCGAGCACCGGACTTAGCTCCATTACACTTCCTGGTGCTCCTCTTCTCCTGAAGCTGTGCATTTTTCTACTATTCCTTGTTCCATTTGTTCCTTTTCATTGTACAGCTGTGTAAAAGTGACCACTAAAAACCACATCACAGTCAAAAATAGGGATTCAAGGCTGCCTCGAAATCTCCTCTGCCAAGGCTATTAATCCAAAACTCTTCGGTTACCTTCAGACAGATTTTTAGGACGAGGGCAAAAAGCAGCCACATTCTTTGCCAATATATTGAAAGAACAGTCTCTAGGCCAGTTACTAATATTCTTTCTCTCTGAAACTTTTTAGGCTGGGCCCACATTGTTCTCAATACTACAGTCCTTGAGCCTACTAGGTTGGCCCATGAAGCTTCACACTTAGAGCTTTTGGCAACTTTTTAGTCAAAAATCTCAAATTCTTCCATATTCCTCCAACAAACAGCATGGTCAGGCCTCCTGGAGCAATAACTCACTCCTGGTACCAACTTCTGTCTTGGTCACTAATCTATCGCTGTGAAAAGACACCATGATCAAGGCAACTCTTACCAAAAATAAAAATAAAAAAATTTAAAAAAGCATTTAACTGGAGGGCTTGCTTACAGTTTTAGTCCACATCTTCATAACATTGAGCATGGGAGCAGGCAGGAGCTGGAACAGTATCTGAAAGCTACATCCTGTTCTGTAGGCAGAGAGACAGGGAGCCTGGGCCTGCCTAGCATGGGCTTTTGAAACCTCAAAGCCCACTCCTAGTTATATAGGTCCTCCAACAAGGCCACATCTACTCATCCTTCTAATCCTTTGAACTAGTGCCAACCCCTGGCAACTAAGCATTCAAATAACGAGCCATGAGGGCCATTCTTATACAAACTAACACCCCTCCAAAAATTTTATAGTATTAGTAAATGTTTATTGAGTATTAAAGGCACAGTCCTAGAGTCTGAACATAAGAACCAGAAAGACTTGAGAATCTGAAGAACTCAGATAGTAAAGTATAAACAAGAAAAACAGTAAGTTTTGTCTTAGCCAGTTAAGGAATGGGATGTAGCGTATTTGCTTAACATGCACAAAGCCCAAAATCAATCCCTATCAATAAGGATGGAAATAAATAAAATTACAGCTCATAGTAAAAGCTATAAAGAAATACATATTCTATGCTGGAGATATTGCTCAGTGGTCAAATGCACTGTTTGTATTAGAGTATAGAGGCAGAGCAAAAAGCTGTCCATCAACCTTCCTCCACACCACATCAGAGAGCAGCAAGAGCCAGGCGGTGGTGGTGCACGCCTTTAATCCCAGCACTTAGGAGGCAGAGGCAGGCAGATTTCTGAGTTCAAGGCCAGCCTGGTCTACAGAGTGAGTTCTAGGACAGCCAGGGCTATACGGAGAAACTCTGTCTCAAAAAAACAAAAGAGAGAGAGAGACAGAGAGACAGAGAGACAGAGAGCAACAGCAAGAAAACAATGGAGGGGGCTGGAGCAAGCAGGGCCAGGAGCAAGGGGAGAGGGAACAAACAGATTGATCAAGGCTGGAGCAAGAGGGAGGAAGGGAAGAGGAAAAATAAAAGATAAAAATTAAAAAAAAAAAATCAGTGGAACCTGGGAATGCCCTAGGCAAAGAAATTCTCAGCAGAAAATAGGCTACAAGACTATTAGGCAGTAGGTGAAGAGATCAGAAATCAGCCAGGAGTTATGGAACAGGCATTTCATCCCAGCACCCAAGAGACAGAGGTGGGCTGATCTCTGTGATCCCTTGGATATCCTGGTCTGCATAGTGAAACCCTGCCTTTAAAAAAAAAATCAAAAATCAAGAAAAGTTCTTTGGACAGGTATAATGATAAGCATATGTAATTCCAGCATTCAGAAGGCAGAGACAGGAAGACTGGGAATTCTAGGCCAGCCTGGGATATGTAAGATGCTGTCTCAAAAACAGGAAGGCTGGAGGGCTGGAGGACTGGAGCATATACTACTGTTGTAGAAGACTCGACCAAGATGGATTCCAGAACCCTCACCAAGTGTTGTGTAACAGTTTCCTCAGAGAAGGAAATATTCCATCCTGCAGGGAAGCTCCTTGCCCTGGATTATTTTATGTTAACTTGACACAAGATATAGTTACCAGAGAGGAGGGAGCTTCAATTGAGAATATGCCTCCAAAATATCAAGCTATAAGCAAACCTATATTTTTCTTAATTATGATTGATGTGGGAGGACCTAGTCTATTGTGAGTGGTGCTATCCCTGGGCTGGTGGTCCTAAGATTCTATAAGAAAGCAGACTGAGTAGGTTATGAGAAACAAGACAGTAAGCAGCTCCTCCACAGCCTCTGCATCAGCTCCTGACTCCAGGTTCCTGCCTTGTTTGAGATCCTGTCTGGACTTCCTTTGATGAATATTGATATGGAATTATAAACCATTTCTTCCCCAAGCTACTTTTGTCATGGTACAGCTTCACAGCAAAGAAGAGTGATATAGAACATACTTCCTATAAGTAGGAACGCAAACAACTCACAAGTTTCAGGAAGTCCCTGAAATTGATTAGATTCTCAAGGCCCCCCCTCTCTACCAGTGTAAGCAAAAAAACCTCAGAGAAGTTCCCTCAGAGAAGAAGACAAAAAGCTCCAAAGAAAGGTCTCAGAGCAGTCCAACTGCCTGAAAGAGAATTAGGCCTGCATGTTGAGTTGCCTACAGGCTGTGCAGTGCTCCAGGTCCCCAGCTTTGGGAGCTGTCACCCATGCTGGGGTGGGCTTTGGTGATGCAACTGTCTTTGAATCATTCCTGTTCCTATATGTAACCCCTCACCCATATTCCTGTAAGTAACTCCCACAACACTCATTGTCGGACTTTTGTGTCATCTGTACTTTGGTCTGTTGTAGGTTTCCTGTCTGTGGTAAGTAGACATGTGTATTGTGTCTCCCCAGGAAAAGTTTTGTCACACATTAGGTGGATCATAACTGCCAGAAATGTCCAAGGAATCCAAGGAGTTCAAGGAAAGGACTCCATTGTCTCAAGAGACACTTGAATTCATGTGCCCTAAAAACTTCTTAAGAGAAAAAAAATGAGTCTCTCTCATTATTTTAAATACATATAATTTATTTTATGGGTTTAAGTGTTTTGCTAACATGTGTGTCTGTGTAATCATATGAGTGCTTGGTGTCTGAAGAGGGCAACAGGTCCCCTGGAACTAGAGTTATGGATGGCTGAGTCACCATGTGAACATTGAGAATCAAAGCTGGATCCTCTGCTAGAACAAATGCTCTTAACTATTGAGCCATCTCTCCAATAACACACACTCATCAATTAAAATAAAATAAATCTTTTTTTTTTAAAGGGGAATGCTGGGACCTGGGAGATGGCTCAGTGGGTTAAAGTGCTTGCTTCTCAAATATGAATGCCTATGTTTGGATTCTCCAGTACTCATCAAAAAGAGAAAAGAAAAAAGCCAAGAAGCAGGAGGCTGCACACCTTATCTCAATAATAAAACAAAACAAGAAAGAAAGAAGGAAAGAAAGAAAGAAAGAAAGAAAGAAAGAAAGAAAGAAAGAAAGAAAGTCCCTACAGATCTAGAGATAGATGATCACAGAGTCGTGGGAGTGGGGGTTGGGAAGAGCCAGATGGGAGAGGAATAATCCAAGAGTGAGTCATGAATGCATGGAAGCACACAGGATTTGGCAAGAAAGGGAAGGAAAAATGGGACAGTAGCCTAAAGAGGGTAAGGTCATGTCACACAGAGGCCTTTTCCAAGCAGCAAGAACTGGAAGTGGGAAGAGAAAAGAGAACCAAAGCAGAGCAACCCATGAAAGATGTAAAGGCCAAGTGACTCAGGAGAAAGATTGGCTGGGGAGATGAAAGAGAAAAAGAACAAGAGGCAGGTGGACCACAGAGACTCCAGAAATAAAAGTTTTGCCCAGAGTAGCAGAGAAGGGGCAAGCCAGGAGGAAGGCATCTTTTATGTGAAGAATTTGGAGAATGGAGTTCAAGACCAGGTTGGTCCATGTCTTCACAGGAGTAGCAAGAAACCTAACATTTAATGAACATCATGGGGCCAACCTAAGCTATTCTTACTTTGCTTTCTTTTCGCTCTAGACAGGGTTGCACAGCGTAGCTCTAGCTGTCCTGAAATTACTATGAAGACCAAGCTGGGGAGCACAGGTGGGCCGCTACCTCACAAGGGCTGGGGTTAAACAAGGGCATGTGCCACAACATTGGGAACCTAGGAGCTTGTTTTATTTGTTTGTTGGTTGGTTGGTTTTTTGAGACATGGTTTCTCTGTTTAATAGCTCTGGCTGTCCTAGACTTGCATTGTAGACCAGGCTGGCCTCAAACTCACAGAGATCCACCTGCCTCTGCCTACCAAGTGCTGAGATTAAAGGCCGGCACCACTACACAGTTTGTTAATGACCTTAGAACTGAGTCATAACCAGGCATGGTAGAGCATAGCTATAATCGGAAGGACTGAGAAGTTGCAGGCAGGGTATTGATGACTTTAAGTTGATCCTGGGCCACATATTGAGTTCAAGCTTAGCCTGAGCTACACAAAACTTTATCAGAGAGAGAGAGAGAGAGAGAGAGAGAGAGAGAGAGAGAGAGAGAGAACGAGCTGGATCTCAACCTCACAGCTGGGGAGGTGGCTTGGTAGATAAAGAACCTGAGTTTGGATCCCCAGGACCATAGTCAAAACACACCTGTAACGTCAGTGCTGGGGATACAGAGATAAGCAAGTTCCTAGGACTTGCTGGCCAGCCAGTCTAGCAGAAAAGACAAGCTCCTCCAGGTTCTGTGACAAACCCTGCCTCAGAAAGAAAGGTAGAGATTACTAAAAGAGGACATTGAACTTCAACCTCTGGCCTCTACATGTGCGGGCACAAACATGCACCCTCACCACACACACACACACACACACACACACACACACACACACACACACACAAGTGTTCACACACATACGAAAAGAACTGAGCCTGGAGCTAGGCCCAGCACTTGAATCCCAGCATTGAACAGCAGAAGCAGGAGGATCTAAAAGTGGGAGGATCTCATCTTTCTATCTTTAGATCCTTTCACTTAAAGTTGTGATTTGCATCTGAAATCCCAGCCCTTGGGAGATGAAGGAAGGAAGTGTGAGTTCAAGGCTAGCCTGAACTATCGAGGGAGACCATGTCTTATAGTAAATTAGCCAGATGTGGTGGCACAGGCTTTTAATCACCCAGCACTCAAGAGACAGAGGCAGTGCCAACGGTGGTGACGCACGCTTTTAATCCCAGCACTTGGGAGGCAGAGGCAGGCAGATTTCTGAGTTCGAGGCCAGTCTGGTCTACAGAGTGAGTTCCAGGACATCTAGGACTACATAGTGAGACCCCGCCTCAAATTAAATAAACAAACAAACAAACAAACAAATAAATAGCCAGAGAGATGGCTGAACACATAAAGGCACAGAACCCTGACCATCTGAGTTCTGCCCCAGGAACACACAAATAAAAGCCAGTGCAGTAGTGTGACTCTTTGATCCTAGTACTCCTACAGATGAGAGGCAGAGATAGGGGAACTGTCCATGACCCAAAGCACTACCCTAGGGTACTCAGTCCACCAGAGTAACAAGGAAGACCCTGTCTCAGCAAGATGGAAGATGAGAACTGACTTTTGCAAGTTATCTGACTTCCATTTGTGCACCTGCACACGCAAACACACACATACACATACACACACACACACACACACACACACACACGCACACACAAAAGCACACACACATGCTCATATGAAAGAAAGAAAAGAAGTAAAAGGTCCACTTGTAAAAAACAAAAAGAATAAGTTTCTGTGAAAGTTTGTATATGCTCGGCCCAGGGAGTGGCACTATGAGGAGGTGTGGCCCTGTTGGAGTAGGTGTGTCACTGTGGGTGTGGGGTTTAAGATCCTCATCCTAACTGCCTGGGAGTCAGTATCCTGCTAGCAGCCTTCAGATGAAGATGTAGAACTCTCAGCTTCTCCTGCTCCATGCCTCCCTAGATGCTCCCATGTTCCCACCTTGATGATAATGGACTGAAGCTCTGAACCTATAAGCCAGCCCCAATTAAATGTTGTCCTTATAAGAGTTGTCTTGGGCCTGGGGAGATGGCTCAGTGGTTAAGAGCACTAACTGCTCTTCCAGAGGTCCTGAGTTCAACTCCCAGCAACCACATAGTGGCTCACAAACATCTGTAATGGGATCTGACGCCCTCTTCTGGTGTGTCTGAAGGCAGCTACAGTGTACTCGTGTGTGTGTGTGTGTGTGTGTGTGTGTGTGTGTGTGTGTATAATTCTTAAAATATAATTTTTTTTTTAAAAAGGAAATGCCTTGTTCATGGTGTCTGTTCACAACAGCAAAAGCCTAACTAAGACCTAACTAAAACAGTTTCTAAGAAAATAATACTAATACAATACACAGTGAGAGCCAGTTTCAAAACCAAAATTAGTTAGTTAATTTAAATAAAGTAAGTTTTTAAAAGAACAGCATTGGAGAGATGGCTCAGCAGTTAGGAGCACTGGCTACTCTTCCTGACAAGGAAGGGGGGGGCTGACTTGATTCACAGCACCCATCCAGGAGTTAATAATCATCTGTAACTACAGTTTCAGGGGATCTGATACCTCCTCAGGTTCCCACAGGCACTGTACAAAGTGGTACACAGATGCATAAGCAGGCAAAACACCCATACACAGAAAGTAATAAAGGAAAAAAAGAAATATATTTGTATATATGATCAAATTTCATATGATATATATGATATACATACATATATATCATAGCGGATTTCTTTCTCAGTTGCTCTTGTAGCCCTGCCCATAGGTAACAAACCCATCTTTTCAAAGCTTGATCTGGGCTTCACTTGTTGGCACACACCTGCAATACTAGCACTTTACAGGCTGAGGCAGGACACTTCAGCTTCAAGGCCAGCCTGGGCTACAAAGCAAGACCCTATCTCAAAAACAAAGAAACCCACATCGTCTAAAGAAGACTTTTGATATATTCCATAATTATTTACGTCGCTACGGAAACAGAAGTCTTTGCAAGTAAGAAGCCAAACTGCTCTATTCTCTTTCTCAAATGTCAGCAGTATGTTGGCAAAGATTCCAAGAGGAGTGAGAACAGAAAAGCAGCGACACCGGAGAGTCAAAATGCTCCTGCTACAGACATATCAGTCAAAAAAAAAAAAAAAAAAAAAAAAACATCAACAACAACCAGAAAAGAAAGATTGCACTCAGGACAGTTTGCAGGCAAATTTGCATCATCGTTATAACTTCCTCCAGTAATACATATTAACATTTTTTTAGATTAAAATGTGGTAACAAACATCCAACTTAACAATAACTCTCTTGAGGTATTCCAGTTCACAGACAGCGGGACCGGTGAGGTTTCATGACTCAAAAGGATAAATCCTGGCTCGGATACCAGGCCAGGCAGCCTGGATGTTCATGTAAACAACCAATCAGGAATCAAACTTAGAAATGTAACAAGCCATTGTTGCTGAGATGTGAACGAGGAGCAAACAGCACAGAATGGCGTCAGTTTAAGGATGTGTCATGTGAGTCCGCCTACAGACGACTCTGGGAGCTGTTCCTGAAATGGGAGGAGGCTGTCACCACCTCTCCTGGTGGCACAGGCACAGCACTGTGCTGCAGAAATCAATTTCTTTTTGAAGCGTACCTCCCTTCCCCAATCCTTTCTTCTCCATCCTGAGGGTTGAACTTGATCCTCACGCTAACCTCAGCGATGAGCTGCCAGTGGAGGGAAATGGTAACATTTTACAAACACCTACGAAGCTAGGAGCTGGAGCACTCCTTCTAGGCAGGCATCCCTCAAGTCCCCTCTAGGGAGGTGTGGAGGGAGGCCTGGTTCCCCACAGTGAAAGGAAGAGACCGATTGAGAGCCCACGGGAGGCCATCCAGATTGATGGTGGTGTCCTGCTCTTCCTTCTCCGCAACAGATGTCAGAGAAGTGACAACTGGTAATGTTGGGTCCCTTTCTGGGAAGAGAAGTCTATAATTTTTCTCATGGAATTGAACAAAGGCTCAGAAGAATTAAATATGCCTGATGCTGACGAAGTGAATTTAGGACCACAGAATTGGCTTAGTGGGTACATGTTCTTGCTACCAAACCTGATTGATGATTTGAGTTCAATTCCCGTGACCCATGTGATAGGAGAAAACCAGCTCTTGCAAGTTGTCTTCTGACTCTCACACATGCTAACTTCTCATGCTGCCCTCACCCAACAAATAAACACACAAAAGATTACTGAAATGTAACAAAACATTTTAAATAAAAAAAAAAAATTTAGAAGTCAATTTGAACTGTGAAAACCATTGTGTTGAAGGCTCGTGGCTGTTACCAGCCACAAGTCCTGAGGCTCTCAAACATCATTACACAACCTCTCCTCATGGAACAGGGCAGTCTCCTTGTCAGCCTAGCACTGTTTCTAGCCACAGGTATACACCATATAGCTAACCACAAAGTGAAGATGTGTATCAGACTATCCGACTTAAGGCTTCTACAATTCTTTTCAAGAAGGTTCTATATAATTCTGAAACCCTACCCCACCCTCTGAAGATACTATAGAATCTTCTGGTACAAACTAAACCCAGACCTTCACTTCTTGAGTTTTAGATGGGATTTCATATCCTCCGCATCACTGTTTGCCTGTGTAGACTCGGATTCTTAGATTTCTACCAAAACTCTGTTCTCTTCCTTTAGTCATCTTTGCTTTGCCTGTCTCCTGTTGGGCTAGAACGATCTGACCATCATCAGACAGAAAACCATTCTTGCTGCTGCTTCACTACTCATTCATACAACATGATGAAGTTCCTCCTACACACACACACACACACACACACACACTCACTCACTCACCACCACACCACACCACTGTGCTAGTTTGATTGAGAATGGCTACTCTATGTTCATATATTAGAATGCTTGTTCTTACAGTTTTAGAAAGTATTCCATGACCTTCATGGCAGGGACCGTGGGAGGCAGGTAGGCAAGACGATGATCTTGAAGCAAAAGGCAGATGGGGATGGATGGTATAGACATTTAAAAACTCAAATCCAGCCCCCAGTGAGAAACCTTCTCCAACAAGGTCACACCTCTTTTTTTTTTTTAAGGTTTATTTATTTTACATATATGAATACACTGTAGCTGTCTTCAAATACCAGAAGAAGGCATTAGATCTGTTACAGATAGTTGAACCACCATGTGGTTGCTAGGAATTAAACTCAAGACCTCTTGAAGGCCTGTCAGTGCTCTTGACCACCAAGCCATCTCTCCAGCCCAATGGTCACACCTCTTAGTCCTTCCCTAACAGGTCCACCACCTAGGAATCAAGAATTCAAATCCATGAGCCCATGGTTCCAGTCTCATTCAAACCATTATGCATAGTAATGGCACCTGTTCTGACAATCATACTAAAGAACTGAAAGCGAGTGACATGGCAATCAGCTCAATCCTGGTTACAGCTTTCACAAGGGACACCCGCACTGTAGTTTACATGATACAGAATTCTTTTCTGTTGGTTTGTTGCTGAGACATCTCCCTACATAACTTAGTAGTTTAGGCTAGTTTGGAACTCCCTCTGTAGCCTAAAATGGCCTCTAGTTTATACCTTCTGCCTTGATCTCCCAAATGCTGGGGTTACAGACATGAGCCACCCACCACCTCAAGTTTTCAAAAGCCTTTTATAAATTGAAAAAACTCATTTCATATTTGCAGTGTTCTAGGGAAAGCCTAGAAAAGTGTCCCCATCCAATGGCAGATGAAAACTATTTGGAAAAGTTTATTGACATGTTCAGAGTCAATGCAACCAAAAGAAGGTTTGGCAGAATGAAAAGAGGGACGTCTCAAGAGAGAACAATATGCTGAAATGCCCTCAAAGAAACTGTTGACTCTCAGCCACAATAATATGGGGGAACCTTCTGCTGGGGTGGGGAGGAGGGAATGAAAGCCACTGAGTTCTACTTATCTCCTAATTCAGACAAAGGACCATGTATTAGTCAGAGTTCTCTAGAGTCACAGAAATTATGGAATGTCTCTATATATTAAGAAAACTTATTGTAATGACTTACAGTCTGTATGTAGTCCAACTAACCCAACAATGAGTAGCTGTGAATGGGAAGTCCAAGAATCTAGTAGTCACTCAATCCCACAAGGCTAGGTGTTTCTGCTGGTCTTCTGTATAAGCTGGAATCCTGAAGAAGTAGGTTCCAACAGATGTGCTGGAAGTAAATGCAAGCGGGCCAAGAAAAAGCAAACTTCCGCCAGGCGGTGGTGGCACACGCCTTTAATCCCAGCACTTGGGAGGCAGAGGCAGGTGGATTTCTGAGTTCAAAGCCAGCCTGGTCTACAGAGTGAGTTTCAGGACAGCCAGGGCTACACAGAGAAAAACCCTCTCGGGAGAAAAAAAAAAAAAAAAAAAAAAAAAAAGCAAACTTCCCCTCTTCCATTGGCCTTAGATAGACCTCACCAGAAGGTACAGCCCAGATTAAAGGCATGTACTGCCACACCTGGACCTAAGCTGTTCCTTACTTGGAACTTTCTCTGTCCCAGGCTGACCTTGAACTCAGAGATCTGCTTGCCTCTGTCTCCTGGGATTAAAGGCATGTATCACCTTGCCTGGACCAAAGCTTCTCTCTCTCTCTCTCTTTTTTTTTTTTTTTTTTTTTTCCGTTTTTTGGTTAATCTTTTTTCCTTTGGCTCTCCTGAAACTCGCTCTGTAGACCAGGCTGGCTTTGAACTCAGAAATCCACCTGCCTCTGCCTCCCAAGTGCTGGGATTAAAGGCGTGTGCCACCACAGCTAGGCTTGGGCCTAAGCTTTTCATGGCCACTATGCCTCAAGATCTAGATCAAAAGCCTGTGTCTTCCAGCCTCAAGATCTGGATCACAGGTGTGCCCTCCATTTCTGGATTATAGCTCACTCAGATATACAGTCGAGTTGACAACTGGGAATAGCCATCATAGACTGGGTATTTTCTTCTGCATATTTGATGGGTCATATAAAATGTTAACTAGGAACTCAGGTTAATATGATGTACAGAACTCCGCCTTTCCGCCTTCCTCCCACCCTCCCACTCCCACTGCCATTAATTGCTGTGTGGTCTCCGTTTGCTGTTTCCTTCTCCCCCGGCACCACTCATTTCCTTCCCCTTTTCTGCATCAGGCTTTCTCTCCTCACTCCTCCTCGCTGTTTTCTTCCTGTACTCCTGGAGGAACCAAACAGTTCCATTTAAGGATTCTGTGAAGCAACGGAACAGACTAAGACTGGTGGCTAACCCAGAAAATGGAAGACATCCCAGGAAGCTGCACTGGTATCCTAAGGCTGGTCAGCATGGACTGGTCTGGCGTTTCCTGCTGTCTTATTGGCAGCGACTCCAGGGATTCCAGATGGTCCTAGAAAAAAAGTCTCTGGGCAAGAGATACTAAGACAGAATTGATTTTAAGACCCCGTTTATGTACTCTAAAATGCAGTTGAATCTGTAAGCCCAAAATGGGTAGACTGTGGCCTCAATGTACAGGCAGGTCCAAGGCGGTTTCATGAAGGAACCATTTTAAGATGCCAGGTCAAGTCCCAGGAGAATGCCAGCAAAAAGACACCAGCTCTGGTCTGAAGACAGGGAGACATACAGAGAGGGACAGTCCAGAAGCTTCTTGCCAAAGAAAGGATGCACTTTAGGGATCTGCTCCACTCCCCAGCCATGCATACCATCTGCTCAGGTCTACTCCTGCACAAACCAAAAATGCTATACTGAGCCTGATTCGTGCACACACTTTGTGGAGCCCCTTCTGCTGGTAAGAACTGATTATACTCTGTTTTAAGGCTTGCTTGGAAATATTCTAAAAGATAAGTCCTGGCATACTGTAATGCACTTGTAATCACAGCAATCCAGAAAAGAGGACCCCCGGCCACGATCTGACTATTAGAAGGATTGGAAAATCAACTGCATTCCAGTGTTTAGGTCATCCTTAAGTTGATCCTATTTAGCAAGTTTGAAAACAGCCTGGGCTATAAGAGACCCTGTCTCAAAAATGAAAATATAGAGCCAGCAAGATGGCTCAGAGGGTAAAGGTGCATGCCATGTAAATCTGTCAACTTGAGTTTAGTCCTCAGAATTTATGTAAATGTGGCAGGAGAAGACTAGCTCTTTTGAGTTGTCCTCTGACCTACACACACACACACACACACACACACACACACACACGCACAGATAATATTACATTACAGTGAGACTTCATGGAGACCATTCCACCACTCTTACCCTACTCTAAGGACATTTACAGCTAAGGACAAGGACTGCAGCACTAACCACACAGAACTGCTCATGAGCCATCCCTGAGCCAACTGACTCATCAGCCTCGGGGTTGCAGCAAAGAACTGCTCTGAGCTAAAAGGAAGAGAACCTAAGACAGAAACCTCAGGGATCTCTAAGCAAGCTATGCACTCTGGATGTGGACAAAGCAGCTAGCCTGGTGCGGCAGTGCAGGCCTGTAATCCTAGAGTTTGGGGAGTAAAAGCAGAAAGACTGAGCAGGGCCAACCTCAGCTACATAGTTTGAGGTCAGCCTGGGATACATGAGACTGCCTCAAAAATCTAAACCAAGGATAGCAAAATGATAGCTCAGTAGGTAAGGACATTTACTGCTAAGCCTGACAACCTGAATTTGATCCCTGGGACCCAAAAAGCAGAAGACAAGAACTGACTCAGAGTTGTCCTCTGGGTGTTATGTGAGCACCGTGGTACATGAATACTCACATACAAACACACACAAAGTAAATAAATGTGGGGAAAAAAAAAAAACACCACCACACACAAATGGCTGCCCTGTGGACAGACAGAACTTGCAGAGAAAAGATGTGAGCTAAAAAAGAACAGCACTTCGGCATGGAAATTCGAGTTCTCAGTCAAAGAACTCCCTTTATTTGGTTTTTAGGAACAAGGTCTCTATGTAGCTCTGGCTGTCCTGGAACTCACTCTATAGACCAGGCTGGCCTGGAACTCATAGAGATTCCCCCTGCCTCTGCCTCCCGAGTGCTGGAATTAATGATGACACAGCACGTTATACTGTGCTTTGCTTTGCTTTGCTTTGCTTTGCTTTGCTTTGCTTTGCTTTGCTTTGCTTCGATTCTCTCCCCTCCCCTCCCCTCCCCTCCCCTTATCTTTTCTTTTCTTTTCCTTTTTAAGCATGACTAGTAAGCACAAGTAAGGGCTATAGATGGGTGTTTCTAGCCAGTGAGATAACCCACAGAAAACCTTAATAATCCCAACAAAGGAGAAAGGAAGTTCCTGACTTCTCTGGGTCAGAAAAGCTGGAACAGGGTTACATCACTTCCCTGTATACAAGCCTAGCACTCAGCAGGTTGGGGCAAGAGGATCTGGAGTTCAAAGCCAGTTCAGGCTGTGTAGTCCACTTCAGAACAAAAACTCAGATAAGTTATAGTGTGAAATTCTCAGAACCCCGTCTAAAGCAAAGTATAAGCCACATGGGTACCGAGGAGAGGGAGGGTCTCTCCAGAACTCAAGAAGTGTGCTCCTCTCATCACTGATGGTAACACAGGAAAGATAAGAAACAGCCACTCTTAGCTCATACCTGTTTGCCTGAGGCGTTGGTGAGTGCTCTGTCCATGAATGGCCAACAAATCAAACATAGTCATAGGTAAGTTGACAGCCTTGGATGACTTATGTATAACCTAGAGGACATGAGGTAGGTTCCTTGGACTCATGTACCAAGCCTGTCATGATCTGGCCCACACCTGTAATTCCAGAGCTGGTGGGTGTTGGGAACGGAGACCAGAGGGTCTCTGAAATTTACTAATATGTGTGTGTGTGTGTGTGTGTGTGTGTGTGTGTGTGTGTAGTTTAGGAGAGGTTCTGCCTCAAAGAAATAAGGCAAAAAGTAATAGAAGAGAACTCTCAGGGCTGGAGAGATGGCTCAGCAGTTAGGAGCACAGGCAGCTGTAACTCTAGCTCCAGGGCACCGGACACCTTCACAGAGACAAACACGCAGACAGAGCACCAATAAGGAAGAAGGAAGAGAGCGGGGCGGTGGTGGCGCACGCCTTTAATGCCAGCACCTGGGAGGCAGAGGCAGGCAGATTTCTGAGTTCAAGGCCAGCCTGGTCTACAGAGTGAGTTCCAGGACAGCCAGGGCTACACAGAGAAACCCTGTCTCAAAAAAAAAAAAAAAAAAAAGAAAAGAAAAAGAAAAAAAACGAAAAAGGAAGAAGGAAGATGGAAAGAAGAAGGAAGAGGACTCTCAACAACCAGCTCTGGCTTCAGAGAGTGCAGGGGATGGGGGATGGGGGATGAGGTAAGCTAGACATAAAAAATAAAAGATGTTTGAAAGATAAAACTGATCATGGTGCACTTGGGAGGCAGAGGCAGGCAGATTTCTGAGTTTGAGGCCAGCCTGGTCTACAGAGTGAGTTCCAGAACAGCCAAGGCTATACAGAGAAACCCTGTCTCGGGGAAAAAAAAAAAAACTGATCATGGTGGCACACACCTTTAATCCCAGCACTAAAGAGACAGAGGCAGGTAATTTCTGAGAATTTAAGGCTAGCCTAGTCTTTCTATTGAGTACCAGGCCAGTCAGGGCTACATAGAGAGACACTGTCTCAAAAAGGAAAAATAAAAAAATAAGAGAAGGGGCTTGGAGAGGTGGCTCAGTGGTTAAGGTCACTGGGTACCCTTCCAGAGGTCCTGAGTTCAATTCCCATCAACCACTTAGTAGTTCACAACCATCTATAATGTGATCTGGTGCCCTCTTCTGGCATGCAGATACATATACATATACATAAAAATGAATTTTTAAGAAATTGAAAAAAATAGGATAAGTTAGGTTTCTTAATGTTTATTTTTATTTATTTATTTATTTATTTATTTATTTATTTGGTTTTTCGAGACAGGGTTTCTCTGTGTAGCCCTGGCTGTCCTGGAACTCACTCCGTAGACCAGGCTGGCCTCGAACTCAGAAATCCACCTGCCTCTGCCTCCCAAGTTCTTAATGTTTATTTATTTTATATATATAAACACACTGTAGCTGTCTTCAGATATACCAGAAGAGGGCATCAGATCCCATTACAGGTAGTTGTGAGTCATCATGTGGTTCCTGGGAATTGAACTTATGACCTTTGGAAAAGTAGTCAGTACCCTTAACCACTGAGCCATTCCTCCAGCCCAAGTTAGGTTTCTTGTACCTAAATAAATATATAAAAATTAATTAATTAATTAAAAATATTTTTAAAAAAGAAAGAAAAAAGATAAGAATGACCTTTCTTTTGAAATTTTTTCTTTCATTTCCTGATTTTATTTTATTTCAGATAGGCTCTCATGTAGCCTATGTTGGCCACAAACTTGCTACATAGCTGTTTTAGTTGGGGTTTCCATTGCTGCGCTAAACACCGTGATCAAAAGCAACTTGGAGAGGTGATTCGTTTCACCTAACAGCTTAGACTGCATTGTGAAGGGAGCTGGAGGCGTAGCCTGGAGGCAGGAACTGAAGCAGAGGCCACGGAAGAGTGCTGCTTACTGGCTTGCTCCCCATGACTTGCTCCACCTGTTTTTTATAAAACTCAGGACCAAGTGTCCAAGGGTGACACTGCCCACATGACCTGAGCTCCCACATCAACCACTGATCAAGAAAATTCCCCACAAACTTGCCCACAGGCCGATCGGATGGAGCCATTTCTCTCGACTGAAGATCCCTCTTCCCAGATGACCCTCCCTGTGTCAAGCTGACAAAAAGGCAATCAACACAGTAAGTAGCCTGAACTGACTTGGTGCCTCTGATTGCCAAGAGCTGGAGTTACAGATCATGTCCAGTTTATTCAGTGCTAAAAGATCAAACCCAAGGCTTTGTGTATGCTGAGTATGGGCTTTGCTACCTCAACCATAAATCTGAAAAACATTTCTTTTAATCAAAGGTAGTTATCCTTGCCAGAGCTTCCTGACCCCTCCCCTTCCCTTTTATTCTCTCTTTGTTTATATGTTCCTTTGTGGGACACCAAGATTATTTTTTTTCTAAAAGCACCTATTTTGGGTGGTTTATGAGACAGACTGTCATGTAGCCCAGGCTGTTCTGGAATGGGCTACGCTGATGGAGATGACTTTGAATTCCTGATGTTCCTGCCTCTATCTCCCAAATGCTAGGATTACAGGTTGTGCTGCTATGTCCAGTCCTATCCTTTTTATTATTATTTCCTTTTTTTCCTGTGTGGCTGGGTTTGGGACTCAGGCCTTTGTGTATGCAAGACAAGTACCAAGACCACAAACTCACTTGGGACCTCTGCCTTCTGAGTTATGCACCATTATGCCTAGCATAACAAGCACTCACTTTAAAAAAGAGATTCTCCCCACGCAGTGTTGGCGCACCCCTTTAATCCCAGCACTTGGGAGGCAGAGGCAAGCAGATTTCTGAGTAGGTAGCCAGCCTGGTCTACAGAGTGAGTTCCAGGACAGCCAGGGCTACACAGAGAAACCCTGTCTTGAAAAACCAAAAAATAAAAAAAAAGAGAGAGAGATTCTCATCCGGGCAGTGGTGACTCTCAGGCCTTTAATCCCAGTACTCTTGAAGGAGAGGCAGGAGGATCTCTGTGTTGGAAGCCAGCCTGGTCTACAGAGCAAGTTCCAGGACAGCCAGGGCTATACAGAGAAACCCTGTCTACAAAATCTAAAAAACAAAAATAAAAAAAAAAAAACAAAGATTCCTCCGTGTGCATGTGTATGTCTGTGTGTCTGTGTGTGTCTGTGTATGTGCAGGGAGGCCTGGAGGATAATATTGAGTGTCATTCTTCAAGTACTGTGTGATTCCTCAAGTACTGTCTATCCTTTTTATTATTTTTCTTTCTTTCTTTCTTTCTTTCTTTTCTTTTTTTTTTTTGTTTTTGTTTTGTTTTGTTTTGTTTTTTTGAGACAGGGTTTCCTCTGTGTAGCCCTGGCTATCCTGGAACTCACTCTGTAGTCCAGGCTAGCCTCGAACTCAGAAATCTGCCTGCCTCTGCCTCCCAAATGTTGAGATTAAAGGTGTGCACCACCACCGCCTGGAAAAGGTTTATTTATTACATGTAAGTACACTGTAGCTGTCTTCAGACACACCAGAAGAGGGTATCAGATCTCATTACGGATGGTTGTGAGCCACCATGTGGTTACTGGGATTTGAACTCAGGACCTTCGGAAGAGCAGTCAGTGATCTTAACTGCTGAACCATCTCTCCAGTCTTCTTTTTCTTTTTTAAGTATTTGAGACATGTCTCTAGTCTGCAACTTGCCAAATAAATTAGGCTAGCTAGCTAGCCTACCTCTGCTTCCCTGGCACTCAGATTACAAGTGTTTATAACCCTACTTAGTGTTTTCTTTTTTTGGTTTTTGGGTTTGTTTGGGTTTTGTTTTGTTTGGTTTGGTTTGGTTTTTTTTTTTTTATTTGTTTGTTTTTTTCGAGACAGGGTTTCCCTGTGTAGCCCTGGCTGTCCTGGAACTTGCTCTGTAGACCAGGCTGGCCTCAAACTCAGAAATCCACCTGCCTCTGCCTCCCAAGTGCTGGGGTTAAAGGTGTAAGTACCACTGCCCGGCTTAGTGTTTTCTTATGTCCATTCTGGGAGTAAAAATCAGGACCTCATGCTTGGAGAGCACTGGAGCCTCCTTGCCTCTCTAACCCAACAGTTCTTGCCAGGCTTGATGGAGCAGACCTCTAATTTAGCACTCGGGAAGTAGTAGCAAGAAGATCAGAAGTTCAAGGTCTGCTTGTGTTTATTTATTGCTTTGTTTTTTTATTTGTTTTGTTTTGTCTCACTATGTAGACTAGGCTGGTCTTGAACTCACAAAGATGCACTTGCGTGCTGGACAAAGTCTACTTTGATTCAGTGTAAACTGAGTATAATGGTACACAACTGATATGCCAGGAATTAGGAGGCTAAAGCAGGAAGATCTCAAGTTCCAAGTCTGAGGTCAGATGGAAGCAAGCACACAGTAAAACTGATAAGGCATAGAAAGGACCGACAGGGCACTTTAATATTCTCTATTACAAAGACGTACTTGTGTTCCTGGAAATGTGCTAGACTGATATCAACAAAAACTAAGGATAGTGAGGGTTTCAAGAAATATCTGAGCCCAGATATTCAGAGAATAAGGAACTGATACCAAGATAGGGATGCACATCACAATTGTGGCAGACGTCCTGACTTCAAGGCTGACTGAGCTCTCAGACACTGACTGCCTCTGTCTTTCTTCCCTGTCTTCTCTGTGCATAATCAGCTATCAAGGAAAGAGATGAATGGCAGGGTTTTGTTTTGTTCCTTTGTTTGTTTAAGATGTTAATCTGGAGCCTCTGGAGTTGGCTCAATTGTTTTTTTGTTTTTGGTTTTTTTTTGTTTTTTTTTTGTTTTTTTTGTTTGTTTGGTTTTTTTTTTTGGTTTTCCAAGACAGGGTTTCTCTGTGTAGCCCTGGCTGTCCTGAAACTCACTCTGTAGACCAGGCTGACCTCAGAAATCCGCCTGTCTCTGCCTCCCAAGTGCTGGGATTAAAGGCGCGTGCCACCACTGACCAGCAAAGATTTATTTATTATATGTAAATACGCTGTAGCTGTCTTCAGACACTCCAGAAGAGGGCGTCCGATCTCATTACAGATGGTTGTGAGCCACCATGTGGTTGCCGGAATTTGAACTCAAGACCTTTGAAAGAGCAGTCAGTGCTCTTAACCACTGAGCCATCTCTCCAGCCCCAGTTGGCTCAATTGTTAAGAGCACTTGCTGATCTTGCAGAGGAGCCAGGTTTAGTTCTTAGCACCTACTTTAATTGACCTGTAATTTGTTTGTTTTTTGTTTTTAGTTTTGAATTTGTGAAAGTTTATAAACATTATTTTTGCACCCATGAAACAAGTTTCACAGAACCTAGATTGACCTGAATTTGAGTTCCAGGGGATCTGATGTCCTTTTCTAGCCTCCACAGGCACCTACATTCATATGCACATAACCACACTCAGATACATACAAATACTCATACACATAATTAAAAGTAGAATAAGGAGCTGGAGAGAATGCTCAGTAGTTAAGGCAAGTACTATTGCTCTTACAGAAGACCTGAGTTTTACTCTTAGCACCTACTACTCCTATATGTATATTCACATGTCTATAGCTACATAGACACACACACACACACACACACACACACACATACAGAATTAAAAAATAAAATAAATGCTCAAAAGTAAAATCTCTTTTTAATTTTAATTTTATTTTATGTGTTTTAATGTGCTGAATACATTTATGTTCTATAGATGTCTATATATGTCTATGTACCATATAAATTCCTGGTGCCCAAAGACACCCCAAGAGGCCATTCCCTAGATGCCTTGGATCTGGAATTACAGACAGTTGTGAGCTACCATGTCGTGGTAGAAATTGAACATAGGTCCTCTGAAAAGCAGCTAGTGCTCTAAACTGCTGTGTCATCTCTTCAACCCCAAATAAATCTTTTTAAAATAAGATGTTAATCTGTGTTGTTTTCAGACTCTCTGCACTCTAAACTAAGCATGATTTAAAGATTTTAATTCCTGCCGGACAATGGTGCAAAGCAAGCTTTAATTCCAGCACTTGGGAGGCAGAGCCAGGCAGATCTCTGAGTTTGAGGCTAGCCTGATCTACAGAGTGAGTTCCAGGACAGCCAGGGCTACACAGAGAAACCCTGTCTTGAAAAGCCAAAAGGAGGAGAAGGAAGAGAAGAGGAGGAAGAGGAGGAGGAAGACGGAGGAGGAGGAGGAGGAGGAGGAGGGGGGGGG
>JADRCD010210217.1:0-10155 GCA_019843815.1 Montemys delectorum
TGGGAGGGGGGAGGCAAAAGGGGTTTGTTCTTGCTTTTGTTTGTTTGTTTGTTTGTTTGTTTTGGAGGGGAAAATGGGAAAGGGAAAATGTACATGTAAATAAAGAAAATACCTAATTAAAAAAAAAAATCTCGGCAATAAAAAATTTTAATTCCCCAGAAAGCAAATTGGGTTTCTCGGAGGGAGCCACTGACAACGAGCCAAGCCGTAGATCAGTGACAGCCCTGACTTAGGGAGGATGAGTCTAGAGCTGAGTCAGCTCCTGGGTCACCTAGCTGGAGGAAATGACAAGGCCAGAATGGAGCTGGTCTACAACATTCCTCAAGGTCTCACTAAAGATAATGAAACTAACATAGCAACCAATCAAAATTGTACTAATGTGATGGCTTTGTCACTAACAATAAAGGTTACCTAACCCTTCTGGATAATTCTCCTCTCCCCTATAAAAGGGAGCCAGCGAGCTCCTCAAGTTGTCGCCATTTTTGGTGGACTCCTGCATTGCTGGCTGTTTCTGCAGAATAAATGTTCTTTGCCTTTGCATACTATTTGAGTCTGAGGTTTTCTTCAGCAATTCCTGGGCCCTAGCAAACTCAGAATACAAATCAAGCTATACACATTTTTTTTCTTTTGTTTTTAAAGTATAGGCACTGTGCTGGTTAGCTCTTTGTCTACCAGGCAGAAACCAGAGCTGTCAGGGAAGAGAGAACCTCTAATGAGAGAGCGTCTCCATCAACTTGGCTTGTACGCAAGCGTATGGGGGCGTTTTCTTCGTTATGATTGATGTGAGAGAGACCAGCCCTCCCATGGCTGGTGGTCTTGGATTGTATAAGAAGGAAGGCTGAACAAGCCATGGGTGCGAGCCAGTAATAGGGTTTTCTCCATGGCACCTGCTTCAGTTCCTACTTCTAGGTGTCCACCTTGAGTTTCTGCCCTCACTTCCCTTAGTGGTAAGTCTACCACATAAGACTGTAAGCTGTAAGACGAAGTAAATCTTTTCTTCCCTTAAGTTATTTTTGGTGGCTGGGTAGTGGTGGCGCACACCTTTAATCCCAGCACTTGGGAGGCAGAGCCAGGTAGATTTCGAGGCCAGCCTGGTCTACAGAGTGAGTTCCAGGACAGCCAGGGCTACACAGAGAAACCCTGTCTCGAAAAACCAAAAGAGAGAGAGAGAGAGAGAGAGAGAGAGAGAGAGAGAGAGAGAGGGAGAGAGAAACCATAATTACAACATGTACTTAAACTAAATAAAAAGAGGAAATGGGAACATATATTTGTTGGAAAGTAAAAAGCTTTTAAAAAACTATACCGTCACTGAAATAAGTGTATTTGTAAAATATCTCACAGAAGTACTTAGTTGAAATTGACTTTTGGTCTTTATATTGCACAGGAAAATTTAAATGCAACAGCTTAGTCATCTTTGATTTCAAAGTAAAACTGTACTAGAAAAAGGTTGAGATTTTATTAAGAAATACACATGCATATTAAAAGAGCTGAATTTTAAAACTCACATTTACATGGTATTTGTTTCTTATGGCCATTGGACCATGTTACCAATATGCCCCATGGCTTACTGCCATACAAATTCACTATCTTACAGTTCAAGGCTAGAAGTCTAAAAATAAAAAATCTTAGGGACCAAAAATCATGGTTAATAAAACCATGCTAGATGCTCTAGGGAAGTGGTTCTCAACCTGTGGGTCTTGTCCCCTTTGGGAGTTGACTGACCCTTTCAAGGGGGTCATCTTACACAATGAAGTAGCAACAAAAACAATTTTATGGTCAAGGACATCACAACGGGAGGAACGATATTAAAGGGTCCCAGCATTAGGAAAATTGAGAACCATTGCTCTAGGAGAAGAACATGCTTCCTTGCCTTTTGTGATCCATTATTTGTGCTGTTGGTAATCAACCCTAGTCGAGGACTCTACAGCTGAACTTCATTCTCACCTCGTTTTAAAAAGCGTAGCCCCTATGTAACACACACACACACACACACACACACACACACACACACACCTCCAAAGAAAATTCACTGTTTAAAAAGTAAGTCTCTCATTTTTTCTTCAACTATAAATGAATACAAACAGACACTTCCCTCAGGTTGTCGAAATGCCAAAAGTTATCGTTAAGGCTTTTAACACTATTTTTTCTGTGTTCAAATCATATGCATTGTATCAAGAAAAATAAGCAAATTATTGCAATTTCACACCTGGCACAAATAGAGCTACAATTAAAGATGCATCTTCAATGTGGCATTATGGGAATTCTAAGGACGTTGAAGGTATTACCAAATAAAACTAGAAAGTAGGTGCTCTCATTTGAATCTGTACATTAACAACTGCAATATTAATATTTCCACAGTAAGCAGGAGTTTTTGCCAAGCAATCATCATCTTTGTTTTGTTTAGCAGTCTTTCAGTCACCTTTTCTTTTTATTATTTAACTTTAAGTAGTTCACACAAGCGTATAGGGCTTGCCCCTTGTAAGTCCCTCTTGAGCCATAACCATATATGTCTTTGTTTTCTGATCCACTAGTTTAACCAGAGCCATCATACATATGATGTCATCCATGAGAGTCCAGTAGACTCACTAGAGGGAACACAACTGAAGATGACTCCCCCATAGCATCCCTTAGTATCCCTCAGTGGCCAAACTTCACTGAGGAGGCTATGCCCCCTTGAAATCTTCCTGCATCTACGCCTGACTATTACTGTTCCCACACTGTGCAGGCCTGGTGCACACCAGCACAACTGCTGTAACCCCGTCATTGTAATGGCCGTACATGTATTTAATATCTATGACCTATCAAGTAGACATTAAATATCATTTTATATGCAGATGAGGAAAATGAGAAATAGAAACACATGCAGCTTGCCTGAAATCAAATAAACAGTTGACAAAGGCATGGTAACCATGAAGACAAGTGGGCTCCAGTACGAGCTTTAACGGCAATGGCGTGTGTCGCCTCATTCAGCCTTCTGCCTTTCACACCATCAGCACTAACACCTTCTCTCCAGACCAAACTGTACTGTATATGATCCTGGGCACATAAAAAAGTCTCTTCGGACCTGTACTGGTTTCAGGTGCTAAGAAAAGTAAGTGGGCATGAGGAATATATATGCAGTCCAGTTTTCATGAGCCTGGTAACATGAAACATAGAGCAGTCTGTCCTGTCCCTGTCAAGGGCTCTGAACAAAGCCAGGCCAGACAACAAGCCTACCACTAGTTAAAAATGTAAAGCTAGAATCTTAAGCTAGTGATTGCATTTTATATTCTATGTTTTGACCCGGTCCCCTTTCTGTAAACTTTTCTTTGTGTATCGATTCAAGTTTTGATTCCTGTCAGGTTTTGATCTCCTGAACTTTTGAGGTACTGGTGTTTGGGGATTTTTATTCAAAGGCGGTCAAACGATCAAAGGAAACTTTTCCAAGAGATGGTGTTTTCCTTGAAATCTCTGTAAGTATTCTTAGCTACTCTATATCAGTATGAAAAAACGTTCTTTTTGAACTCTCACTTCTTCAGCATCCTTTGCTGCATTCTGGATGGCTTTCTTTCTTTGTACCGTGCCCCTCTCTCTGCATCTCGACATTTTTCCTATCACAACATTGCCCCTTCAGATCCAATCCCACAAGTTAGGCAAATATATTTCTGGCTCTATTTCCAAGTAATAATGATTTCCCAAGGATGTTACTTCTGTTGGTACTTGGTATTTACTTTTTATCTTATAGAGCCACAGTAACACAGACTACCCTGGATGGCAAAGACAATGTTACTGAAGCAATTAATGCTACTGAACATCAACAGAAGCCGGGTTCCCTGCAGACATGAGCCTCATCAATCTAGCAAGCCTATAGCTTCCAGGGCTGCCTTTGAGATCTGTAATATTCTGTGTCAGATTAGCTTGAAACAGAATAGTCATCCTGTTTCATAAACAGTCTCAGAACAAAGACAAAGCTCCTTTAACTTACGAGGCCAGAAACAAAAACAAAATACCCTATTTTTATTGTATAGAAGAGTGCTTTGCCCACATGTGTCTATGTGCATCACATGCTTGCAGTATCCCAGAGAGGCAAGGAATGACCCTCAGAGTCTCTGGAACTGGAGTTACCTACAGCTATGTGCCTCAGACCGGGTCCTGGGAATTAAACCTGGGTCTTTGTCAAGAGAAATGAGTGATCTTAAGCACAGATCTTCCTCTCTAGCTCCCTCTTTTCATTTTTATTCTTTTACCAGATAAAAACGTGACGAGTGCCTTTCTGATCCACCATCTGGGGTGGAGCCACCACAATGCAGATGTTTGTGAAGACCCTTACGAAGAAGATCACCATGCTCAAGGTTGAGCACTAGTCCTATAGAAAACGTAAAGGCCAAGATCCGGGATAAGGAAGGAAATCCACATCAGTAGAGGCTGATCTTTGCTGACAAGCCACTGGAAGATGGCTGTACCTTGTTCAAAAGGAGTCCACCCGTTGTCTTGTGTTGAGACTTCAAGTTGGCGCTAAGGAAAAAGAAATCTTACACCACCCCCAAGAAGAATAAGCATAGAGCAGAAGCTTAAGTTAGCTGTGCTGAAATACTGTACGGTGAATGAAAACAGAAAGTTAGCCGCCTTCATCAAGTGCGTCCTTCTGATGAATGTGGTGCTGGAGTTTTCATGGCTAGCCACTCTGGCAGACATAACTGTGGCAAGTGTTGTCTGACTCACTGCTTCAGCAAACCGGAAGACAAGTAGTATGTATGAGTTAATAAAAGGAACTGTTGTTTTTGTTCTGTTTTTTTTTTTAAAAAAAAAAAAAGAAGAAAAGTAGGTGATGAGTTGTCTAAAATGGAATTGAATTCATTCAATTGAAATCCCTTGCTTGATGTTAAACAATCACTTGCCTTGTGTTCTAAGCCTCTTTCTGAACATAAGATAAAATTACTTGTCAAAGGAATTAACTTTTGAGTAAGACACCAAAGCAGTATTGAAAACAACAAACAAACAAACAAACAAACAAACAAACTCCAAATTGCTTACATGAACTCTTTAAGGTTTATGCACATCAAAGAGACATATTAAATTTCAGTTCTTGAAATATTTTTTCTATTCCCAAGATAAAGAAAACTCTTCCCTTTTCTTTCAACCCACCAGCCAGAAGATTGCTTTCCTGTTTTCTGATAAGTAGGTGACATAAAACAAAACCTAGGGAACTCTGGTACTATTCCCTTGACAGTTTTACTCCTATCCAAATGACACAGTTTTCAATTCAGGCACAGTTTATTAGGCCTACTATGTGCCAGAATACAGACTTTGGAATTTAGAATTCATACAGGACACTTTAGAATCTACTGTTACGTGTCAGCCTACTGCTGCTATTCCTTCTTGCCAGTCAACAAAAACAGAACATCAGCCACACGGTGGTGGCACATGTCTTCAATCCTAGTACTCTAAGGAAGAGGCAGGCAACTCTCTTACTTGAGGCCAGTGTGATTTACAGAGGAAGGAGTGTCAGGCCAGCCAGAAACTCTGTCTCAAAAATAAACAAACAAACAAACAAACAAACAAACAAATGCAAAAACCTATCATCGTCTATCACTACAATAATTTGTTTTGTCTATATCCTCTTTGAGGTTTTTAATCTTGCCAAGGCTTGAGTTTATACATAAAGTGTTTGTTTTTCTACACACACACACACACACACACACACACACACACACACCCTAACTCAGGGTTGGGCACAAGAGAAGACAAATAGTAGATATGTTCAAATATATGAGTAGAGAAAAATAAAAAGCATAGCAAAAACTGAATCCCGGGGGCCAAGGATGTTCAGGACCATACTGTTAAATGGCAATGCTGAGAATAGAATTCCAACTTCAACTTCAAGAGGGAGTTAGTGAAATACAATATCATGTTTATATTTACTGCTAGATTTGCAAACACTGAGAGAGTGTAAGAAAGAATATGGAGGCGAGGGGGGGGACAGACAAAGTTCTGGGGTACAAAAAAGGTGAAATAATTTTCTTTTTAGTCTGTCTGTCTGCTCAAACTCAAAGCATCTATGAAGTTATAAAGATGAACCTTATTTGTTCAGAGAAAGACCCGAGTTGCACATGGCATATTTACCCTGAATAAACTAGAATTTATTAATCAGGCCCCTCCTACTGCAGATGATTCCCCCAAAAATAATTGGCAAAAAGCAGTAAGTCCTTCTGCTGTTTACTTCAGTTGCTCTATGAGGTTCCAATAACAGGGGTTTCTCACTCATTATACTAAATTATTATATTGATTTTATGTAGAAATATGAAAGTGTTCAAAGTGCACACATTAGTAAAATTTAAATGTGTTATGTTTTTCACTTTGGAGTTATCCCACAGAAATAAATTTATAACATTTTTTAATAATAGAGATGAGTGTGAATACACTATCCAAAACTGTTCAATGGAGTTTCCCATATTTGGACACGTCAGAGGTCAGCACATCCCGCATGCAAGAGTTCCATCCTATTCTGGGAAACCCTTATCTTCATGACCATGAAAGCTCCCCTGCCAGGTAAGTACAACGCAAAAGGAAAATCTTCAGATTAAATAAAATTTGATATTGTTTTATAGCATGTGTCCTTCAAAATCTGTCAGCTACAAACATGATAGAAAACACGAGAGTAAAACGCAGCTCAGAGGAGTGCGAGGGAAGACGGGAAGACGCGCTACGAGGGAAGATGCGCTGCACTTCGGGTTTTGAGTTATTCTCATTCATGGTAATAATCGCCAAAAGACAGGGTCATCTTCCAAGAAATTTATGCTTTGTTTTTTGGACTCTCTGCTCCAGCTGGCGTATCGATTTCAAAGTACTCCGTTCCAAATCTCAGTTCCAGCTCATTGCTGTTTATCTCTCACCCTGACCACAAAGGAGGGTATCACAGGTCCTACAGGGACAGAGGGAGGGGAAGGAGGACGAATTCCTTCTGACTCTTAAAGCCCAGTGTTGACCCACATTTTTTAGAGTGATATAGCCATTTAGACACACTGACCTGAAGTACTCCCTGCTTCCTTTTTTTTTTCCACGCAAGGGAAGACAGGCTGTTTTTGCAATAACCTTTCCCACTCCTGCCCACGCCGGTGGCTCCATTCCATGCTTTAAATCATTGTCTTCATGAGGTTTAAGTAAACGCTCTCTCTCAAAGCGCTTCAAATTCAGTGGCATATTGTAAATCACGTGCTGGGTCTTTCAATTGCCCGAACATTATTTTTGAAGATCTTTGACTATTTTTTTTAAGTGCAGCAGATTTGTAGCACGCGCGCGCGCGCACACACACACACACACACAAAAAAAAAAAAAAATGTTGGCCAAGCTTTCTATATCATTTGCCAAATTCTGAATTTTAACTGTAGACTTTCCATTAATCTCATCTTTAGTTTAATCGATGTGCTCTTTGCTGCTCAGTGAACAATCGTTTCCTTTTACTGATATGATATCGGCCTTCAGACTCGGGCCTTACCAAGTCCCACAATGACTTCCGACTCAAACTATCCACGTGGTCTCCTAGCATCCACAGTGATAAAGCGAGATGGTAGCCAGGCCACTTCTCACTCCTGTGAAATGCTTTGAGTCAGTTAGGGTCCATGTCCTCCTCAAGGCAGTAATGCTGTCAGCTTTTTCCTCGTGTAGTTTCCACAGCTTCCCAGTGTGCCCTCTCCATCCTTAGACAACACAGCAAAAGTTTCCCTTTCTTCCTGTGCCGAGAATTCATTTTGAACATTTCTGGTGTGTCAGCTTAGGTAATCACATAGACCTGCTCTACTGATGATGTCATCTTATTCGTGGCTCTTTAAGTGTCCCACCTACTCTCACCATCCTCTTTATAATGAAAACTATAGCTAAGCTGTAGATGCTGAGAGAATATACACACAAAACCAAACGGCTTGACTCACGCTAAGTACTAAACATGTTAGTATATACTTCTTCCCTCTGCACCCTACAATTTAATTTGTTTTGCATGGCTAAGTCCTGACCTTCCAATAAAATGGCCCCAAAGAAATAATTATATATGTATTTATTTTGAAGCTTACAAAATTATGTTCTATAAGAACCCTGTGGGACTCAGAACAAGTCATAGGGAGACAATCAATTGGAATATGAATTCAATTCTTTCCTGAAATAGATTCCTGAATGTTTGTGGACACTGGGTCAGGTGCTCCTGTTGGGAGGAGAGACTCTCGGTGCCTCTTACTGACATTCTTATGTATAAACCTAAACAGCCTGCCACTTGAAGAATGCTTCTGGGACTCAGCTTGCTCTTCTGTGGCAATGACATTCCTATTCATTAATAAGTTCTATTCAATGAGTATGCAAGCATATGCACACAGACAGTTCCATTTGCACAAACGGCACATAAATGCTTGCTACTGTAATGATTTTACCATTGCCGTTGTGTTGTTATTAACTGTATAAGATGCAGCAGGAAATATGGTCACCTGGTGAAAGGGTGCAGTCTCTATTCAGACAGATCTGGCAGGTCTATCTGTATCTAACTTAGATATATGTATATTTAGAGATAGACATATATCTATATCTAACATATTTCATATACATTAACTCACTTGATACCAGTTCTTTAGTACACAAAACAAGGCCAATACTTGTATATTAACCCTTTCTTACCTCTTTAGACATGATGATAATCCCAAAGGTTAGGGTTGGTGGCATGCATCTATATATAATTCCAGCACTTGAGAACCTGTGGCTCTTAAAGGGACCATGAGTTCAGGGCAAGCCTCTGCTACCAAGGAGACACTCTTTCCAACCTTGAAAAAATATACTAATTATAAAATAATTAGCACCGTGACTAGTTCAAAGAATTTTATTATATGTATGTATACTATAGCTGTCTTCAAACGCCACAGAAGAGGGCGTCAGATCTCATTATGGGTGGTTGTGAGCCACCATGTGGTTGCTGGGATTTGAACTCAGCACCTTCGGAAGAGCAGTCAGCGCCCTTAACCACTGAGGCATCTCTCCAGTCCCTCAAAAATGTTTTAAAAATGAAATTGATATTAATATGGTTATTGTTGTTATTTTTCTTTTGTTTTAAAATGGGCCATTTTTTTAATGAAGAAAGAAATACTAATTAATAATGGGCTATTAAGATAAAATGTCCTATTTTCAGGTAACAAAGAATAAAGAAAAAATACCTTAGAGTAAATATATTAGTTTTGCTACATGAAAGATCACAAAATAATTCTCTGTGGCACATCTACAGATGTGGAACTAGAGGCTGTGTGAAGCAAGGTTTAAAGCACAGCCAGTCTTTTGGCTGGTCAGATGTTTCAAGGCCTGAGGGTATGAGAATATTGTTTTTTGGTTTTTTGGGTTTTTTTGCCATAAGCACAGCAGAAAGCTACTGAGAATGTGTGCCTTTACATGGATTTTTTTTTCTTTTCCCCCAATATCTTGACATAAGTGTTTCATCTAAACACAGCAAAACTAAGCTGTTGGTGGGATGTTACTATTATATATTACTATAATGGCCTACTCCCAGGCATCTATGTTTTAAACTCTAAACCAACCTGAATATGAATTGCATTTCACATTTCTTTAGTTTAGTGGATATTTCCTTTTTTTAACTACAAGTATACATTCTACTTCATTTGCTCTGGGTGACCATGAGAAAAGTTCCTTTTTTTTTTCTTTTTCTGTTTCTCAGACCCTACAGAATAAATTGAATTGAGAGAGACACTGCCAGATGTTTGATAGGTACAAGGAAAACAAAAAGCAATTTTTTTTTTTCTCTTTGGGGGAGATTGAATTCCGAGAGCGTGGCCCTGACCGGGTAGACATGGAGCTGAGCTCCCTCCTGTCCTCCAGCTCATCTTCTGATTAGCTTTGCTTTGAAGGCTGACTGGGATGGGCACAGTGTCTTTTCTCATTCACATCTAGGGGGTTCTGGGAGAGGGGGTATTAAAATTTACACAGAGAACTAAGACCTTTGCAATGCCAGAATCTAAATCATCCTTGCCCTTGAGTCTACTCTAGCACCATGCCTCATCAGATAAATATTGCTCCATGTCATAAAGGGATTTGGAACCAGCTAATTTTATTTTTTATTTTTTATTTTTTTTTTTTAGATATTTTCTTTATTTACATGTAAATTTTCCCTTTCCCAGGTTCCCCTCCAAAAAA
>JADRCD010210218.1:0-22855 GCA_019843815.1 Montemys delectorum
AGCCAAGATTTTAAACTCTACTAAATACAAAACAAACAAAAAGACTTTATATATTTATGTTCATTTAGGAAAATACCAGTAGTGATGTATTATTTTGAAGTGTACAGTTAATATGTTTGGCGTTATTTAAAATTTATATTGAGAAAAATGTATTTTCACTATTGCCGTAGATGAGCATCTACATAAGACTGTTAAATTGATTGTTGTTTTATATCAAACAACTTTTATAATACTTATTTCTATTGTTATAATATTTTATAAATTTTAAGGAATATGACAAAAAAGATATTGTAGGTATTGAAGGGGAGCCTCTGGGAGGAGTGGGGGTACAAAAGGGAAACAAGAATGTGATTTAATTCTATTTACTTAAAATATGTTTTTAAATGTTAACAAATTCAGATAAATTGAAATCATGTAACTTTTCTCATCATAATGCAATAAAAGATGAAAAAAAAGGAAAAAAAATTGCCCCATTGTAAACATTTCCTCTAAATGGAACCATGTCATGTATGAGTCACTGTCATTGGTTTCTTTTAATTAGCATAATTTCTCTAAGACTTACCCATTTCTTTTAATTAGCATAATTTCTCTAAGACTTACTCATTTCTTTTAATTAGCATAATTTCTTTAAGACTTACCCATGGTGACTCATGCCTATAATCCCAGCACTTGAGAGGCTAAGGTAAGAGGATTGCTGTGAGTTAAGGCTAGCCTGGGTTACACACTGAGTTCCAGGCCAATCTGGAGACCCCGTTTCAAGAAAAGACCTGTCCATCTTGTAACATGCTCAGGCTTTTTGTTTTCACTTGATATCCCAATAAATACAGAGAAGTATTAGATAGATTCTAGCACTCTTTCATTATAAAACATGCAATAACCTCCGAGCTCAGAGAGACTTAGTATCTAGAAGAGATCTACAGCTAACCAACACTATAATTAATAATGCAGTGCTGGGGTTGGTCCTCAGTAGGATGAGGATCAGGATGATAAGATCTGCTGTTGCCATTTTCATTCAGCACAGAACTAGGGTCTAACTAGTGCCACTGAACAACAAAATAAAGAAGATGTTAAAGGCATTCATATTGCAAAAGAAAAAATAAACTATTCATAGGTGACACGATCTGTGTATATAAAAATTTTATTAGAATCAGTAAATAGATTCTACAGGGTTTCAAGCTATGGGATCAACATAAAATCGAACCTAAACACTTGAACTGTGTGGAAATGAAGTTAACAAAATAATTTTCAATAGCAACAAAAAGAGTAAAATGTTGAATAATATATTTAGCAAAATAAGCACAAGACTTGCAATCTGACAATCACTGAACCCTATTAAAACTATGAAAGACTTATAACTGGAAAATCCCATGTTCATATATTTATGTGGAGATAAAGTTTCAGAAGCTATGCCTTGCTTTTCCTTTCACTTCCTCGTAATGTTCTTATATGTCTGTTTGCTAGTTACCATTGATGTATGTAGCCATATTCATGAAAAATATTTTAAAAAATATTTTCTTGTGATGTATTTGCCTGTATTCAAAACAATACTGTCTTCATAAAACTATTTAAAAGGTCTACCCTCCTCTTCTGATGTTTGAAATAATTTGCAAAGGTTGATGTTTATCCTTAGTTAGATGGAAAATGTGCCACCCTGCTTGCATGGCTTTTCAGGACATGCCACCTTCACAATGCCCTAACATAGCCACCAACCCAGACACCTCACCTTTAGGTTTTTAATTTTAGCTACTATATTTCTGTTTGTAGAGTTACTTTAGACTCTTGCAAATTCAGAATCATATTTTCCATGCCTTCCTAGTTTCTTCAGAGATCTTCAAACCTTAAAATATGTATCTATCGTCAGTATAGTTGTTTGTCATCTAAAATACCTCTGCTTCAGGTTTTTCTTATCGTTTTTTTCCTAGATTTTAAATCATAGAATTTAGTTTTTGTATATATGCATATGTTGGACTTTATATTTGGAAACTCATTTGTGGGAATAAATTTAGACTTTCGGAGATTGTTCTCAGCTCTCAGGAGGATTTGCCTTGTTCCCGGAAGTTCAGCCATGTTGAAGCTTGGAATACTCTGCAGTGTTCGTGAGTTTCTAGGAAGTAATCCGTGCACCTTATTGTTCTAGATTCATCTCAATGGATTGGGGCCCTGACAGTTTTGAAGAGGTTTTCCTGTCCAACTACCAACTTTGTATAAATCATAGCTTTATTGGCCTATCTTATTTGCTCACTAGAGTTTTAAAATTAAAGCCACAGTTTTCAACACTGGCAAATGCTTTCAGGTCAAAAGCTACATTCTATTCAGTTTCTCTCTGGTCTAATATTTTCCCTTCACTTTTGGACTGTTTTTTTTTTTTCCATACTGGCCTGCCATTTCTCCTGTATAACCTTAAAGGAGGTTAAAAAGTATTATTCCATTTATTATTAGCAAGGTGGTTACTGCAAATAACCTCATTTGGGGGGTTACTATATTTTTATAATTATTTAATGACTGTAAAATATTATGTCAAGCTGCTCTGTTGAGTTACTTACTTATCTCCACTTTTCTCTTAAATAAAATCTACAATGGATACCTTTGTGCATCAAGCTGCTTTTTGTTTTCTGCATTGTTCCATTTATCTAAATTATTGAATTACAGGGCAATATACTAAAAATATTTCAGAAACTTCATTTCAAAAAACTGAACTAGTTTTTTGGGAATTCAATTTCATGGTTTTAATCTTTTTAATTAGTTCTTTGAGAATTTTGTACAATCTATTTCGATCATACTTATTTTGATCATATTCACCCCTCCCCAACCTAATCCCAGATCTATCTCCCCTTCTCTACCCCCAACTTTGTCCATCTATGTACATATGTGTATGTGTGGTACACTAATACACATATACTTATACATATATTTTTGTACACACACACACACACACACACACACACACACATACACACATCCATCAAGTCCAGTTTGTGCTGCCCATGTATCCCTGGATGGGTAGCCTTCCACTAAATCTTTTTAGTCCTGTCACAAAAGTAATGTTTTTTTAAAACCAAGTAGAATAAATTAATCTTGGCTACCTAAATAAATAGTGCCCAGGAAGAAGATGGACTTTTCTTAGTTTCCTTTTAAATGTTCTTACATAAATTATTGAAGTTTGACTTAATGTGATGAGTACCTTACAATACTTTTCTAGGCACCCTGGACTCAGGGATAAACAAGACAGAGAAGCTTGGGCTCTGTCTGCCCTCACGAAGCTTCATGAAGTAAACTTTACCAAAGTCAATATGATGAGTCCTGTGATGACAGGAGTCATGATATGAGTTATGAGTCAGCAAAGGATGATAAGCATCCCTTGATAGGATTTCTAAGTTCAAGGCTAGCCTGGTCTCCAAAGTGAATTCCAAGACAGCTAGGGCAACACAGAGAACACCTGTCTCAAAAACAAAACAGAAAAAAAAAATCCCACCTCATTATGGGGGTTAGGGAGATGGCTCAGTCTCTAAAGTGCTCACCTTACAAACATGAGGACCTGAGTTCAGTCTCTAGCACCCATATAAAATCCAAGCACACATGAACCTGTAATCCTCCTGCTAGGGCTGTGAAGACAGAAGGTCCCAGGTGGCTCTCTGGCCAGTTTGTCTAAATTGGTGAGTTCCAGGTTCAGGGATAGTAACCTCTGGCTTACACACACACACACATGCACATATATTCATCTCCCACACAAATACACACACACACACACACAAGCACACACACATACATACACACACTGAATTTTCCAACTCTTAAAAATAGCATGTCTGGTTTTTGTTGTTGTTGTTGGTTTTTTTTTTTTTTTTTTTCTTTTTTTTTTGAGACAGGGTTTCTCTGTGTAGCCCTGGCTGTCCTGGAACTCACTCTGTAGACCAGGCTGGCCTCGGACTCAGAAATCTGCTTGCTTCTGCCTCCCAAGTGCTGGGATTAAAGGTGTGTGCCACCACTGCCCGGCCTGCATGTCTGTTTTTTAAAGACTTTCCTTAATTTCTCTCAGCAAAATTGTGCAGCTTTCAATGTATAGGTCTTATACGTCTTAAATGCATTCTTCATATTTTACACTTTTTATGCATAAGTAAACCGGTTTTGTTTTCTATCCTGGATGAACAATAGAGTTGGCAAACCTACTACATCTTTTACTGTAAATGACAAAATCAAACATCCTAGCTTAAACAGAAAATTGAGTTTCTCACCACAGTACAAGTATACCTTAAATGCCTTTCTTTGAATTATACATTTAAAACAGCTGATAGAGTAAATATTATGTCACTTCTGTTTTTAAATTAGCTCTTTCTATGTAGCGCCATGCTTCTCTAGTTGAATGTCTTTGCTCAAGTGCTTGAAAGCGCAGGACTGGACGAGCTGCAGGCACCTGCATACTGTCAGGGAGAGTCTTCTCCAATCCTCTGGCTTTGTTACTCGCTTCCCCCACCACCACCCTCCGTCAGTCTTCCCTACTTAATTTTCAGAATAAGACACACACATCTCCAGGAAATGCAGTCCTAACTAACCATAAAATAAAGAGAATGACCTCTACAGTGTGTGCTCACCACCCCACAGTGATGGTGGGAGGAAGCAGTGTGGCTGACTCAAGCTGCAGGATCCTTTAAGATGGAAAGGGAAAGAGGAGCCTTTTCTCAAAGAAGCTCAGAGCTGGTACTGGAATGAGGAGAAAGGGAAAACAAGCAGATAAAAAAGACAAAAACAAAAACAGGTGCCTCCATGCTGATTTCACTCATCATCCTGGACTTTATACACCTCTATCTGTCTCTGTCTCTGTGTCTCTCTGTATCTCTCTCTCAACATCTGTCAAATTACCTTTCTCAGTTCTTTCTGAAAAACCCTAATTCCCTTTTATTTATTCATGTGCTGTATACTGTGTACCTAATTTTGTGCCATACAATCTTCAATACGATAGAAATACAGTGATACACAAACCAAAGGGTCCCTTTTTGTCACATGGATTATTTGCCCCCTGACAAGTGGCATTTGCTAGGTTGATATTATGACCGTCCTAAGTACTGCCAGTAAATAAAGTGTTGTGGTTAGTGAAAGAAAATGTTCAAAATGTCTGCTGTATTTGAAAGTTCAAAAATAAGCTTCCTCTTTAAGTGCTACACTAGCGGTCTTCCCCGGAGCATTTTGATATTGTATCATTCTGAACTTTAAAATCCATTTGAAGTTCTTTTTTTTTTTTCCCTAACAATGGTTCATTTTCTAATGAAATATAAGACCCAGCTTCTAATATAATGTATGCACAATGTAGTGCCTGTACGCAAAGGGAAATTGAATCTGTTGGAGCCAGCCCTTGTTTAGAGACTATGATTTTATGTTGATAGTTCCTTAGTCTACTATATCTTGGATAAATGGCTAATTTTTCAACAGAAGGGAAAAAAAACCCTCTGGTTTTGTTTTGTTTTTGATCACATACAGCTGAATGCAGCTAGATGATAAACATACTCATTGATGATTTTTAACTAAAGGATGGATAGAAAAGGTCAAGCTAAAACCCACGAGGTTGGAGAGATGGCTCAGTCAGCAAGGAGCTTGCTACACAGCGTGAGGACCATCTCCAGGGCCCACGTGAAGGCCAGATGTGTAATGTACAACTGTAATCCCTGTGCTGGGGAGGTAAAGGCAGGAGGATCCATGGAGCTCGCTGACCATCCAGTCCAGCTAAACCAGTGAGCTGGTTTACTGTTAAGGTGAGGAATAAAAATCTATAATTTCCTGTTGATTTTATTATTTGAAAATGTCTATGTAAACCAATAAGTTATACACATAATTATAAGTTTGTAAAGCTATTATGTATACCAATGTACAAAATTATAAGTTTGAACAAGTTATATGCATATATAAAATACATTATTAATTATATGTCCATATAATTATACAATATCTTATAACATACAGTTAGGAGTTTCTCTTTTCTGTGAGTATGTATTTGTACATGTACATGTGTGTGGTGTGGGAGTCCAGGTGCATGTGGAGGCCAGAAGTTGACATTAGGTGTTTTCCTCAACCATTCTCGACTGTATTTTGTTTGTTGTTTGTTTTTCGAGACAGGGTTTCTCTGTGTAGCCCTGGCTGTCCTGGAACTCACTCTGTAGACCAGGCTGGCCTCGAACTCAGAAATCTGCTTGCCTCTGCCTCCCAAGTGCTGAGATTAAAGGCATGCGCCACCACTGCCCAGCTTTCCACTGTATTTTTTGAGGTAGAGTCTTTCACTGAACCTGGAGCTCACTGGTTTAGCTGGACTGGATGGTCAGCGAGCTCCATGGATCCTCCTGCCTTTACCTCCCCAGCACAGGGATTACAGTTGTACACTACACATCTGGCCTTCACGTGGGCCCTGGAGATGGTCCTCACGCTGTGTAGCAAGCTCCTTGCTGACTGAGCCATCTCTCCAACCTCGTGGGTTTTAGCTTGACCTTTTCTATCCATCCTTTAGTTAAAAATCATCAATGAGTATAATATGTTTATCATCTAGCTGCATTCAGCTGTATGTGATCAAAAACAAAACAAAACCTAAATGGGCTACCCAAAAGAGCATTTCCTTCTCCAAACTGCACAAGAAGTCTCTGGAAAGGCAGGCCGAGAGCGTATGTAGATGGTAAGAGGGGTCATGAGTAAGCCTGTTTCCTTTTGGTTCTATCTGGCATGTTGTTCCTATTCTCACAGTCAGAAGATGACTGTCACCTTTGACATCATGTAGACACTGTAAGCAAGAATGTGAAGAGCAAAAGGTTCATGTCAGTCATGTCTGCCTGCTGACCCCCTTTAAACTGTTTCCCTATGAATCCTTGGGCTCCAGGGGAAATGGGCCAGCCTGCGTAGCTGACTGATTCCCGGGTAACTCAACTGGCTGAGTCTCTCAGGTCAGGTGATTCTTGTTTAATTTTAGTTATTAGTTCTATTCTGGTGTTAATCATCTCTATCAATTTTGTTTGTTACAAATTAGATGGAAAGCCTTAGCCATCTATGAGAACATTTTCTGAGATTGTCTGTGCAACAAAGAACAAAACATACCTCAATGGCTTATAACCATAGGAGTGAAGTTTTGCCTTGAGCCCACTCCAGGATTAGTTTAGTCAGTGGCCAGGATTCTCTATCCATAAAGGCAAGTAGCTAAGCCATTTCAGGCACCATTTCTGACCCTAAGCATTTCTAAAGGCAGAAAAGAATGGTGTGTGGTCTTTATTAACCTGAGAAACTTTTTTTCAGAAGTCCTTGGCAAACGTATACACCTGCATAATGATTCCACGGGAAGGTGCACAAGCCCACATGAGTGCTTTAGATTAAATTTGATTCCTTCCTGGTGGGCTGGGCTGAGGGAGCTGTAGCCAGGAAGATAGAACTTGTGTAAATATGGAGTCCTGCCAGCATGAGAAAAGGAACAAGTGGGATATGCAAACACTCCTGCGGTGTCTGAGGACGAAACAACAAAGAGGAGAGAAAGACAGAGAGTAACACAACAAAGGCAGAGTTGGAAACAGAGAGGCCACACTCCCCTACGTTCTTGAATGCACAGCAGCATCAAAACACCCCAGAGAAGCCAGGCAAGGCAAAACGACTGCAATCTTCGCTGTTTTTTAGCTTGTGGCAGGAAGATTGCAAATTCAATGCCAGCTTGGGCAACATGATGAGATGTAGCCTCCAAATAAAAAGGGGCCATGGATATAGCTCAGTGATAGGGGACTTAGCTAATGTGTACAAGACAGTGGGTTTAATCTCCATTACTGCAAAAGCAAAGGAAAGAAAAATTCTAGGGAAGACATCAAAACTTCATCCCCCTAGGAAACTGAAGAGGAAATGAGCTCATGCAAAGGGTAGCAGGTACTTAATTCTCATGGTTGAGTACAGAGGAAATAATAATTTGGCCTCATGAAGTATCAAATTACTGTTATAAACATTGTCCTACGAATAGCCCATTTCTACTATGCTTTGTGCCCACCAAACACTTGGAGAAATTATTTCAATGTCAGATCTCAGTCAGGGCAGAATAAGCCAAGATGGTTTTGTGGAATACCTACTTTAAATAAAATACCTACTTTAAATAAAAGTATTCTCTGTAGTCGAAAAAAATTGTGATATTTGTCTAGAGTGATTGATATTTTCTTTAAGACTTTCATGAGTCATTTTGGCTTTCACGAGTCATTTTGGAAATATTTTTCATGAAATCTTTTAAAACCTGAAGCAATGAAAACAAATGACCCTAAAAACTGGCAATATGCCTTTCAAAACTGGTTGAGCCTGTTCCCTTCCTCCCCTTGTAAACTAAAGTATTAAACAGTTAAAACCAACCACAAAGATTGTGGTTTATTTATTACATGTATTCAAGATGAAAGGGGATATAGTCTCAGCAAGTCAGCTGGGGATAGCTCAGATTCTGTAGCTAGCCTTGCCATATTTCCTCCCCTCCCTCCCCTCCCCCCACTTTGAACATCTCTTTTGGTTACCATGGGAACCAGAGGTCTTAGGGAGAAGAGATTGCTTTGAATACTGCACTAAGCAAGAGGAAGATTTGGGTACAGGTGTAGAAAGTGGTTTTAGATAAGGACACAATGAGAGCTGGGGTCTCTGTGGATGCATCTGTGCTAAGTATTTCACATTATTTTGCAGAGAAGTAGAAAAAACAGCCATTATGCCTAGAAATATAGCATGACACAGGAACTTAATGCTTGATGAAGCAGTTCTTTGTGACCACAATGTTGTTTTCCCTGCACCACTGTTTTGGTGTCTTTAGTCTGCTGAACATGAGTGGTAGGACCCAGCACATCCACCATCGCACCCTGCTCCCTATCTTCAGAGTATCTTGAGTGCGGGGACATTACCGCTTCAGGATTTGCGCTCCTGGAAGGGATGTTACAGTCTCCATGTGGCAGAGTAATCATGGGGTATTAAGCTAGCTTAGCTCCTACAGCCCTGAAGATAAGCAATAACTGCCACGCTGAGACTCGCTTAGAGGAGGGCTATGCTGGGTGGGCCTCGGGAGATGGCTCAGTGGTTAAGAGCACTGACTGTTCTTCCGGAGAATGCTGGGTTCAATTCCCAGCATGCACTTGGCAGCTCATAACTGTCTGCCATACCATGGAGATCTGACACCATCACACAGACAGACAGACAGACAGACAGACAGACAGAATATCCACTTAGCAGTTTATTCTATTCAGTGCTGCCTTGGACACAGCCACCTCCTGGGGTCCCGCTGCCACACGTGCAGTTTTAGAATTAATTCTGGCTTAGGCCCAGAGGAAGATCCAGCCTTTGTTTTACATTCTGAAAACTATTTTTATTTTTTTATTAGGATTTCTTATTTGTGGAAGTAGAGAGCTGCATGTCACAGCACATGTGTGGAGGCCAGAGGACAACTTTGGTGAGTCGGTTCTCACTATCCATGTGAGTCTCTGGGGTGGAACTCGGGTTACTCACTGAGCCATCTTGCCATCCTGTAGTTTTCAAAATACATTTCATTATATTTTATTGATTGCAGTACTGACTTGAGTGGAGGGATAGCAGCATTCTTGATCCCTGAAAAAAAAAAAAAAAGAACTGGAAATTTCTCCTGCTCCAAGCTACTGCTGACTCACTGAAGCTCGGGAGCTGTTTGCCTGTGAATCACTGACTGATTGTGTCACTTATTTATTATAAATCTGCCCTTTTGTCTTGTTTCTCTTTATTTTCCTAATCTCATATTGGCAGAAAGGAAATGTGGCGATGCAGAACCCTTGGAAAGTGCATCCGTTCCGCAGCCCCAGCAGCGAGTAATTTGAGCGTTGTGATTCTTGACTTTTATTCTTTTCTACTTGTTCTCCGTTTTTCATTTGACTGCTTCCGTAAGCTGTCTTTATAATGCTTGAATTGCAAGGATACACAAAGGAAGCTGTTTTTATGACATACTAAGGAAAGGATGTTATGTTCCAATTTATAATAGTAGCTTTGGAGATACTTCATTTCAAAAAGACTGAATGCATTTCACTTCGAAGCCGCTTCAATAATTAAATATAGGGCACCAAAAAAAAAAAAAAAAAAAAACAAACAAACCAATGAGTACTTTTTGATTCTACAGTATTTTTATTTAGGTGATAATTCAATATACTTTTACTGTGTTGATGGCTTTACATATTAATACTTTATTTTCATTTTGTCACACAAAAATGGGTCTGCATGTCAGACTGTCTTCATGATATTTCATTGTTTCTTCTTACTATATTATGGCCTATTTAAAATTATTTTATATTTGCCGAATCAGTAATGAAGACTCACTTTTGTTGCAACTAAATATGCAAATATTTAAGTCTCAGAGTGGTGACCGGGTCATCTGTTTCTCGGCCCCTCCCCCATAGCCCATCTGTTGTACTTTGCAGAAATACTGGTTACATAATCTACATGCTGTCGGTAACAGAAGCTCACCAAACATCTGATATGTCCAAGGTAAAGCTGTACAATATATGCTGTAAGACATCTTTTAAAAAATATGCCATATGATATTTGATAATTTAGAAACATTTTGTAGCATATGGAAGAGGTGGGAAGTAGTCAGGGAGATGGATATATCTTAGGTAAAGTTCATCCTTGTCTCCCCATGTTATCTTCCCTTCGTCCAAGGCTTTTTCCTACCATGTATCCCTATTTCAAGCTTGTAAAGACTGGTGTCTCTGGGCTCCTGTCAGTTAGCTCATCCCTCCTTCCACTTCAAATCTTGACCAGTATAGTTTGTTAACAGGGCTAGAAATATGGCTCAGCTGGTTAAAAGCATATACAGCTCTTGCAAAGGTTCTGAATTCAGTCCCAAACACCCACAATCATGCTGCTTACAATCACCTTTAACACTGGCTCCAGCGAGGACCAGATGGCTCTGGACTCTGTAGGCACTCACATTCATGTGTGTAGCTCCCATAGATGCTCGCGCACACTAGCGTGTGTGTACACACACACACACACACACACACACGATTAAAAATCAACCTTTAAAATTTTTTTTCATTTGTCTTTTAAAAATTATGAATGAGCCAGAGCAATGGGGCAAACTACACAAACTGCAATCCCAGTAACCTGAGAAGTAGAGGCAGGAGGGCCATGAGATTGAGACTAGCCTTGGCAAAGTAGGAAGGCCCTGCTTTAGAATGTTATGAGGCTGACCTTGACTACACAGAGTGTCTTTTTAGTTTAGACGGGAGAAGAGTGCTTTGAGTGCTTCATTTCTTTCCATTTGGCTACAGGCAACTAAGGGGACTTCTCTGTTAGGTCAAGCTCTGAAGTAACCGGGCCGAGGCTTCTCTGACCATACATAGTAATGAATACAGTCTGCAAAAATAGCTGGGAAATGTCATTGAATGAACAGATGGCTACAGTTCTCCACAATTAGCCACAAAAAGATCTTCAGAAAAGAAGAGGAATTGCATCTCCAAGAGTTCTGCTCTGTAATACTCAAGTGTTTCATTTTCATTCAGGAAGTAGTAAAATAACTATATAGCCTAACATTTATTACAATAAATATGATACTTAAATTGTAATTTTAAAAATAAAATGTGTGCATTGTAACTGCACCATTGACCTCTTATGCTTCTTGGCAGCTCTAGTGTTATAGTTACTTGTAAGTTAAAAGGGTCCGTGGAAAACTAGGTAATATCTAAATATTCAGCCTGTTCTTTGATGACATCTGTGCGTTATAGTAAACCTCCATGCACTTCACAGATCAATTCTATAAACTATTTGTTGAGAGTAAGAAGTTGCTTAGATGTGTATACAGTTGGTCTAAGAAGTGATTCACTGCTCCAGATAGGGCCAGAATCCTTTCATGAGTTGATACTTCAGTTGTTCTCACTTTACTGAGGTTTCCAGTCTTTAATGTACTGCTGCCTTTCTCTTGCACCTTTATACCCATATATCCTCCAGCTGCTCTGTGCCTCAGAAGGTTGGCCAGTGTAGAATTAATTCCTCACACGATTCCCCCCTTTCAGGTATTCAGTGGTGGTGGAGCAGTGGAGAACACCAGCAATAATGGGAGTGAGCTGTGTACAGAGGTAGATTGTCACCTCATTTACTTGGTGATCCTCTTTACACAGCCTTGTCCCTCTGTAGTTCCAGCTACTGTGCATCCCTCATCCCTTCAGGTTCGTGAGTGGTGATGCCACCCCGCCAAGCTCTTTCTAACCTGAGAACATTGCCCTGATTTTTATGGTATTTTCTCCCTTATATAAAGACACTCTCTTATTAGACTCTCCTCATATGATCCAGTCTGAAAGGCTTCTCTTTCTTTCTTTTTTTTTTTTTTTCAACCACAGAGCTCATTTCTCCAATGATTCACACAGCCGGGTTGCAGGTCTAAGGCAGGCTGCCTGCCTTCCTGGAGGTACTTGCTGATGGGCTCCGCGGCGACCGCGTCAGAAAGCACTAGGCCCAAACAGTTCCACATGTAAGAGGTTTAATTGAGAGGGAGAGAGGGGGCAGTAGCACGGAAAGAAGAGAGGAGGGAGAGAGAAAGGAATGTTCCCCGTATTTATATGAGTGGTGATGTATGGCCCAGGTAAAGGAGGGAGGTGAACCCAATGGATTCTGGGAATATGGTGGCTGTTGCTCTGGCAACAGGTCTCTGAGACCCGCCCATGAGTTGCCACAGGCTTTGGATGCTAACACTTGCCCCACCTCCCCCTCTGGGGCAACTCCACTTGGCCATGGATGCCATAAACCTCTGAATGCAGAAACAGTGCTGCGACAGGCTTCTCTTTCTTATTGAGACGCACATCAATATTTGGAAGTGACAGATAGTGAAATTCCTGCAGAAAATAAAAAAGGTCAAAAGCAATAACAAAAGAGGAAGATGAAAAGAGTAAACAGGTCCATTATCAGGGGGACCCGATGCCCAGTCCCCAGAAACCTGGTGTCTGCAACCTTTCCCTTCTACTCCATGGAGTTATTATTAGAACATGGCATCATTTTATTACTGTGAACTGTATACTCTGTGGCATACAGGCAAGTCACAGGAGGCCCATTAATGTTTGAGTTGAGTTTTCTGTTACTTGATAGAAACCTGTGCTAGAGTCATTTCATGCTGTATAAAACTGCATAAGAAGTCTATGACTAGCTTCTGAGATGGTGAATAGAGTTTTGGATGTCATTGTCAGAAATCATTGAACTGTGCAGAACTCATTCATCCCCAGGCTTCCTTCCCTCCACCCCCACTGGAAGTCCAAAGGAAAAGAAGCCTGTGGAGCTCCAGAGACAGGCTGACTAAAGAGTTCATTCAGATAGTGGCATCAAAGACCTCACTGTAAGGGTGTTTTCTATCAAGTGTCTTAGTCAGGGTTTTATTGCTATGAAGAGACACCATGAACAAGGCAACTCTTATATGTAAAACATTTAACTGGGGCTGGCTTACAGTTTCAGAGGTTCAGTCCATTCTCATCATGGTGGGAAGCATGGCAGCATCCAGGCAAACATGGTACTAGAAGAGCCAAAAGAGTTCTACATCTTGTTCCAAAGGCAGCCAGGAGGAAACTGTCTTCCACAGGCAGCCAGGAGGAGGGTCTCTACACTGGGCAGACCTCAAATCCCACCCTTAACACATTTCCTCCAACAAGGCCACACCTCCTAATAGCTCCACTTCCCATGGACCAAGCACTCAAACAAACGAGTCTATCGGAGACAAGCCTATTCAAACCACCACAAAAGGTATAAAACAGCAGTTGTACACTTAGTGTGAGACATATTTATTTCCAGGTGCTCTGTCAGGATGTTCCTTCCCAGCACCCTTGGCAAAACTTTCCTTGCTTTTCATTGTCATAGACCACATCACATGCCTATCCTTGAGTGAGTAGCCAAGGCAAGGAAGTAGAATAGTGCTAATTAATATAAGTCTGAGCCATAATATCTGGAGCTCTGGTCAGGGGTGAAGTCACCATCTCTAGAAGCACCTGGGGGGACATAGCTGGGAGGATAGTAATAAAAATCAGGAGCTCTACTGACAGGCAATGGAAGATGTCTTGTATAGCTTACCAGTTACCTAAGCCAATAGATTGTTCCCTGCTTAAACTAGTTATGTAATTTTCCTTCTCCTCTAGGAGAATCATGGGGCTAATCATAGCTCTGCACTGATTATCTGGATGACTCTGGACTTGTGTATAATTATGGTTACTGAAAACTATTTTTATGAAACTGAACCCAGTTACCATTCAGCTTCTGTAAAACTAGTGCTAAAACTATTTGTCTACCTGACAAAATCACTGGGAGGCTCAAGTAAGATGGGAGACAAGAAACAGTTTTGTAAACCACAGAGAGTAACGTAAATGTAAACGATCCTTGTCAGTTTGTATGTACATGTATGTATCTGTGTGCATGTGTGTGTGTGGGCATATAAGCATCTGTGTGCATGTGTGTGTGTGTGTGTGTGTGTGTACTCATGTGTACACAGGTACTTAGGTATGCAGGTGCATGTGTGGAGGACAGAGGAAGAACTAAGGTATTTTTTCTTTAGGAGCTGTTTACCTTGGCTTTTGAAACAGGGTCTCCTATTGGCCTGAAGATCACCAAGTAAGCTAGGCTGGCTAGCCAGGCCACAAAACCCGGCGATCTCAGGGCCTCCCTAGCGTTGAGAGTACAAGCATGAGCCAGCATGCCTGGCTTTTTTATTGAGGATCCTCATCCTTGGCTAGTACGTACCTTACTGGCCATCTCCTCCACTCTCAGATGTTCTTCCTGGCACCCGTATTTTACTATGTTAAGAACACTAGATTTTAAGTGTTCGATACAGTATTGTCACCTACAGGCACAGCAGCATTGTTGTGACAATACTCTAGAGACATGTTGCTCCTTTTAGTGAACAAATTAAACACTCCCAGCTGGTTTGAAAATACTAGCTTGCTAACAACCTCCCTAAGGTGTTAGCCTCTTTGCTTTTCTTAAAGATTTCTCTCTGAGCTGCTAAGAGCCAGAGACAGTTAGGGTGGCTTGAAGTTTCTCTCCACTCCCCTGCAAAGAACCAAACACAATCATGCTGATAAAGTTAGTCAAACACACAATCATGCTAATAAAGTACTTCTGAAGTACTTTTGATGAGCACTTTTTGGTTCTAGACACAAATAAACCATTAGTGTGAATTAACACAGGTATATTGGGCTTCTGGACAACTACAGGTCGCAATATTTATCATGCTAATTACAAGACATTGTACACACACTTACCAATGTGAAGGACTTCTATCAGTTGGCTATAGTAGGGATAAAGGTCTCGAAGGAAATGCTAATATTAGGAAAGTTGGCAAGGTGGGAATTGTAATAGACTGTAGCGAGCTTAGTCATGTTCGAATTTTGATGTTACCTGGAGAGGAACACTCCACTTAAAATATTATGCAGTTTTAATTTGATAAAAATAAGATTCCGGTAGTCAGAATAAAGAGGAAACATGGATAATGATGCTTCCTCCCTGTGGCTGTGCATGGCTGCAGATTACATCAGATATCCCAGAGTCTAAGACTCTGGTAAGTCTCTCTGGGACATTTCAAATACTTCTCCCTTAGCCCTGGGCCGTTCTTCAGCTGCTCAATGAGTCAAGGAAGGAAGGGACCCATCCTACATATATCGATAAAAATATCACACACACACACATACACGCGTGCACACCCACCCCCACACACGTGCACACACACACACACACATGCACACACGCACACGCAGTTCTTGACCTACTGTCCTAGGTTAACCTGCTTTGAGTACCTAGCAGCTCCCATTATTCTTGTGTGATGCCTTATCCCATAGAACCAAACAATTACAAGGTGCGTGTATCTCCGTCTATAGCTTCAGCACCAGTAAATGAGCTTGAATCCTGCAATTCTAAAGTGAGAGCACTTCTTGTTGGGGACCCAGGTTCAGTTTTCAGCACCCACATGGTGGCTCCCAGCCATCCTTGACTCTGGTTCCAGGGGATCTCATTCCCTCTTCTGGCACTAGGCATGCATGTGGCACACATACATACAGCTGGAAAAACATTACATATATGAGAAATGTGATGAGATAGTTAAGTCTCCTTTAAAATTCTTTTTTTTTTTTTTTTTTTTTTTTAAAGACAGAGTCTCACTGTATAGACCTGACTGGCCTGGAACGCAATATATGGACCATAAACTTACTGGGATCTGTCTGTCTCTGCCTCCCAAATTCTGAGATTAGAGATATACACCACCATACCTGGCTCCTTGAATTCTTTTTTTTAAAGATATATTTATTTATTTTATGTATATGAGTACACTGGGAACTGTCTTCAGACACACCAGAAGAGGGCATTAGATCTCATTACAGATGGTTGTGAGCCACCATGTGGTTGCTGGGATTTGAACTTAGTACCTTTGGAAGAGCAGTCGGTGCTCTTACCCGCTGAGCCATCTCACCAGCCCCGAATTCTTGATAAAATATTGAAATGGAAAAATCCCAAGATATGTCTGGAAAACAGTAGGCTGGCCCAAGCAAGGTAAAGGGTTTTTCTATGAATAATAGTCAAAAAAAGAGTCATGCACCATAGTGACTCAGAAAAAGAGCCACTTTTGAGCCCTGCCCCAGCACTCAATAGCTCTGTGACCTTGGGCAAGTCATGGAGCCTCATGAACCTTGTTATTACCATCTGCAAAATGGTAATAAAAAATAGATTTTTTTCCAAGTTGTGCTGTGGGGGTACATGCCTTTAACTATAGCACTTGGTAGGCAGAAGCATGCAGATCTCTGAGTTTGAGGTCATCCCTGTCTAGAGAGTGGGTTCCAGGACAGCCAGGGCTACACAGAGAAACCCTGTTTCACAACAGCAGCAGCTTCCACAAAGGTTGGTTATAGATTAAGTAATACAAGTAAAACTTAGCATGGAGGCTGACAACTACTCAAGACATGAGCCCCACATAGGACAAGAGCAGGTAGAGAATCTAGCCTCCCATAGAGGAGGTGACGTCCCAAGACATCGTTCATTTGTTCGGATGATGCTCACTTGAGGCAGAAGCACAAATCTTGTGAATATGTAACAGTGTGGGAAAACTGTGGGTAGACTGCTGTGTTGTATCCATGTGTGGCCTCCAGTGACTCCACCTGACTGGGGTGGTGAGGGAATAAAGGAAAGACAGACAGACGGACACATGGGCACACTGAAAAACTAGGTCAGGTGCTGGAGAAGCCAAAGCACTCTGAAAGTACAACATGCTTATTATAGAGAGTCAAACGGGGAGGCAGGGTTATTGCACCCAGATGAACAAGGAGGCTGGTTGTTACAGGTAAACAAAGAGGCAGGATTATGGTAGACAGCTGGATTGGGGAGGCAGGTTTAGCTAATATGGATGGGAGCAGTTTCTGCAGGTGAGCAGTCTTCAGGCCAAAAACAGTAGTGGTCAGAGAAAGAAAGGAATGGTGGTGAACATTTTCTACACACACACACACACACACACACACACACACACTCAGTATCCATTCATGGGCCAAAGGAAGGCTTTGCCACTTCCCTCTGAGCTGCACGAGAAGGGATGGTTTTGCCATTCCTCCATGGGCTGAGGCTTTGGGGTCCTTACCATGGCAGTGCCCATGTCTACAGCTACCCATACATTCAGGATTCCAGTCATTTCCAGTCATTCATGCCTCCCTTCCCTCCATACACTACAATGTTTTCTTCCATCTTTGTGTCAGAAGCAGAGAAAGTTTATTTTATAGTGCTCTTAGGATAAGAAGTCTTTAACACATTATACATTCATTAATAAAGTGTTTCACATTTTTTATTGTTATTTGAGTACTACTGTGATCCACTACTGGAACTAATCAAAACCCAAGGAGTCCAAGGCCTTGTCTTTCAGTCAACAAACATTTATGCAATGTTTGTCATGTGCTGGGCTCTTTGCTGGGCCCTGGAGGAAATAGTGGTAAGAGGAAATAGAAATTTCATCAATGTGAAGAAAAGAGACAAAGCAAATGGGCAGTAATCCTAAATGGAAAATGTCTTGTTGGGGGGAGTATAGGCTTACTTACAGGAAGTATGCTTGCTCTAACCGAGGAACCAGACCAAAACAAATATTGTTTTCCTCCTGAAATAAAGTACTGTAGAATATCTGAGAAGTAAGTAGGAGTTAGTCAGAATTGTGCCCGAAAGTATTTACAAGTCAAGACTAGCTCGCTTGGTGAGCTCTTGGCTACAGAGAAACGGTGATCCTTAACTCTGCAGAAGTAGGACAGCGGCACCTCTGGTATTGGAATTTCATTCCTGTCAACAGAAAGTAAGACAAAGGCTAGTGATCCAGAGGCCCAGGGCGAATGGACCGAGCCTGCAAAATGACCCAGAGAGACAAAGGAACGGAAAGCTGGGCAGTTAAGGGCGTGCTCATCCCTCTGTTCATAAACTCGCAGAACAAAGGGAAGGATGGTGGGAGAAGCAGGTTCCCTGTGATGCAGCATCTGATCTTGGCTTAGCCACAAGCTCCTTTTTAGTTTGCAATTTGGAATAAGAATTTCCCTCTTAGAGACTCTAGTCTCTCCAGCTGGAAGCTGTGTGGGTTGAACTGTTGGAAAGAGGTCAAGAAAGGGCTGCTATGGCCTGGGGATCAAAGCATGCCGACGCACAGCATCACACAGCCTGGGCCTACGCTTCAGCGACATTGGTACTTGAGTCCAGAGGGACCAAGGCCCAGAGGAATGCAGTAATCGATGTTGAACATAGGAACTCTAGCTACCAATTCTAGAACCGGAGCTACCTTTTCTAGATGTACAGCTCAAACCTTAGTGAAGGCTTTCGGGGGACAGCATGGTGTGATTTCCCATGGTTCCCTCTGTCCTAGGGAACCCTGGGAAGATGGGGCGGGGCAAGGCGAGGAGGCGATGATCTTGTAGAAGCAGGGCCCAAACCGAAGACAGTTGATTGTAAATGGGGCTCTTTCAGTAAGCAGCTGAAGAACGGTCTTCAGAATACTGTAGTGAACAGTAATCCTGTCCGCACAACGCCAACGCTCTCTGCTTCCAATAGTACCCCCACGTTTATTTATGACATCAATTCCTTCGCATGAATCTTGTCATTCCTCACCCTTGGCAAGAGCATGAACACTTCAAACCAGGAGGAAGAGAGACTTTTGTCAGTTGGAAATAAAAGGGCCAGTCTCTCTCAGATGGCAAAACTTCAAGACAAAACCAAAAGCTCCTTTTGGCCATGACCCTTTCTGTGCTGAAGAAGTCAGTCCATGACTGCAGGCTGAGACTCAGAAGATGGGCAGGCGTGGTGGCCGTAGGTAGACATGGGAGGATGAGGCACGCTGAAGAATACAACTGAGAGTGAATGGTACACGTCCATAGCCCCAGTCCTCAGGAAGCGAGGCAGGAGGATCAGGAATTCAAGCCATCCTTGACTTGAAGGTCAGCCTGGGCTAGATGAGGCTCTTATCTTAAAACAAACAGCAACAAAAAATTTACCTTGGGAAACTGTTGTGTTTCCAGGTACAACATCTGCCTTGCTGATGTGAAAAATAAGTTTCTCTTTCACATTTTGAAGTTTTTGTCTCTAGAACACGCCCCACAAAGCATTGCCTGAACCTGGGGGTAACTTATCTGATGGTTCCTCTGAGGTGCTTCTCATGGGACACCTGAGAAGACAAGGTAGACAAGGCAGGGTTATTTCTGTTTTATATCCAGAATCCTGGGGACAAGATGGCTCATTAGGTGACACACTCTCCTTGTGAGCTTAATGACCTGAGTTCCATCCCTGGAGCCTATAGGCAGGAGGAAAAGGGCTGACTCTGGGAAGTGATCTCTAACTTCCATACAGGTGCCACGGCGTGCGTGTGCTCCACCCATCCTCAAAGGAAGTAAATGTTAAAAAAAAAAAAAAAAAAAAAAAACTTCAAATTACTAGGGCCCAAAGTCACACAGAGGGTAAAGCAAGGTCTTGATCACAGGATGTGGCTACGACTGTTTCCACGATACAGAGTTCTTTGTCCACTCCAGCACTGGAGGGGCTCAGAATATTTTGTTCATTTAATCACCAAGATACCATCGTGTCTGTGCTAGGGCCAAATGCCATTTTAGGTAGCGTTGAATAGAATAGTTTTCCCAATGCTGACAATCTATCATGTGTAACAAACTAGTGGACAGGCAATTTATAGGAAGTTATACTAGAACCCTTTTGATGCAAGTTTGGGAGAGATCACTGAAGAAATGGGAAAGGATTCTCAGCAGGAACACTGCCTCGCTCAAAATCCTTGAAGTCCAGTTTTCTAATTTTTTTTTTTTAATGTATAAATTTGGGGCTGGAGTTAAGAATGCTGGGTGCCCTTCCAGAGGCCTAAGAGTGGATCCCAGCACCCACATGGTGGCTCACAATCATTGAACTCCAGATCCAGGGGACTTGATGGCCTCTTCTGGAAACTGCCTCTCATACACATTGTGTACAGATGTACATGTGATAAAACACTCATACACATAAAATAAGATAAAAAATTTTAAATGTAAAGGTCCGCTGCAACTGTGATGTGCTCAGTACATCCTCAGAGTAGCCAGCATAGCTGTGTGCTTGCTCACTCTGCCTTCCAAAGGAAATAGCATTTAGAATGAGATCCAAGAGCTGGTGTGAGTTAGCAGACTGCAACCTGTAGGCCCAAGGCGTGTCTAAGAAGTAGGTGAGCTGACCAATCTGCCATTACTTATTGATCAGGACACAGCCCTCCTGTGGCTCCTCTAGTGTCCTCCACTGACAATCCCTTCTCCCATCTCTCCAGTCTGGTCTCCCATGGAGCCCAGATCGCTCCCTCCCTGCTGCTCTTTTATTCCCTTGGAGGTTTGTCTATCTAAGACTAGATCAAGAGTTTGTGTTTTCAACTGTAGACCTCAATGATGTTTAATTCAAAACAGGAGAACACCTGATCCGCTCTGGGAGGGCCTCACCTGGAAGGCTGAGTATCTGAAACCTGAGGATTGCATGGCCTTTTCATGATTGGCTACTAATTATTTTATGCTCTTGACTGTGGTCTTTTGTTTTGTGGCTTTTTTTTTTTTTCTCAGTGGGAGAAAGAAGAGAGAATAAACTCCTCTTGTTTTTTTAAATCCTAGCATACTGAGCCTGGGGGACCCATGGCATACTTTCTGCTCCCAGTATTCCTATCTGGTGAGGATAAACACCAGGTGCAGATTTAAAGGGGAGTATGTATGGTTTGCTCTTCTGAGGGGAAACTGGAGCGTGTTTGGTAGACACGAACAGTTTCATGTTCTTTAAGAGGTTCATCATGTTGCAGGCATACACACTTGTAGATATCTGACTTCTTAGAACTGACTGACAAGTGGAATATTCTCAGCATCTGCACCTCTGTATAAAGAGAGGACAGAGTCATGTTTCAATGCCTGTGTACCTTGATGACAAAATTAGTTCCCTTTCAGAGATGTTACTGTCCCTCATTTCCCAACTATACCACCTCTCACAATTCCTGTTAGGTCAGGTACCTTGATAGATAAAATGCTATGCTGAAAATGTTATGTCGTGATGTGACATATGTTACTCTGATTTTACAGAATATTCTTTTCATTCTATTTTCTATTCTCTATCTATCTATCTATCTATCTATCTATCTATCTATCTATCTATCTATCTATCGAAGCTGTCTAGTCTTATACTGTTGGTGGGGCATGGTGACACACATCTGTAATCCTACTACTCAGGAAGTAGAAATAGGAAGATCAGGAGTTCAAGGCCTGTCTGGGCTACATGGAGACACTGTCTTAAAAATAATTAATTAATTAATTAATTAATAATAAATAAATAATAAAAATCCTGGGCTTCCCTATGGAAGAACTGTAACAGGTGTTTGTTGTAGTGCTGCAGAATATAACCAAGAGGCACAAACAGCCCCGGAGAGGAACGAGGGATGTACAGCAGCCCTGGAATAAGACTCGGGGTTTAGAAGTCACACACAGTGTCCTTTCTATCACAGGTGTTCTCCTTATTTGCCAGAGTTTGGATATGAATCTGGAAAGACTGTCCTCTCCCCACTTCTAGTCAACTAACCCTTCCAGTTCCTTCCCCCCTCTCTCTCTAGTTTCTGTCTCAAAATTTGAATCTAATCCAGGAGCCACAACAGGTGTTGGGTTTGCCTCTCAGCAAATCTTGAATCTTGGCTGGCAGGGCCCTAGGGGAGGAGCACACTTTTGCACCACCCAATTGGCTGCCAGAGCAATTTCAAGATTTCTCTGATCTCTCCAAGGTCAGTTCTAGTAAAAGACTCCCTTTTGAAATTTATTTGTTTATTTATGTATTTATTTATTTTGCCACATCCAATGGTGGCATAAAGTTTTTGGAAGTATGCTCCAAGCTTCTCCAAACTGAGGGGTATTTTATCCAAACTTACCTTGGGTTTCCTAAGGATTCTTTTGTCTTTTTGTTTGTTTGTTTGTTTTTACTAAGCCTGACATAATCCTAATGATACATGAACGTCAAGACAGAGTCAAAAGGCTCACCCCCTTACCTGAAGCAAGTCCAATGAGCTTCACTTCTTCCACAGGAGAAGAGGGTGAGGAGGCAGGCTGCTGTAGTGCCTAACACAATGCTTTGTACACTCAACAACTGTTTGTAATAAATATACACAAGAAGCCTCAGTTTGAGTTTAATTGTGTCCACTCTTGGGATTCACATCATGTAGGCAGGTGCAATGTGGCAATTGCCTGCATGGCAGCTCACAGCTACTCTCTGGCTGCTGAGAGGAGAATAGCTAGCTAGCTTCGGAGCCTCTAGTTGCAGTACCTCCTGGGATCTGCTGCAGTGTTACCTCAGCCCTAGTCCACTCTCATTACAGTCTCCCTGGCCTTTCCCCTCCTGATTGGCTCCTCAG